>MNCI01028228.1:45127-97267 GCA_015680685.1 Gnetum montanum
AAAAATACAGCCCCTGGATGGCGGCTAACTCTGACTCCCACATTTGGAGGTAGCTCTACGCTTAGGCTAGGGTGATGGACTGCATGGAGGAGATTCACCTACACCCTCGTCAGCTCCTGCAGAAGCTGTTCCCTGCTGATCCGCGTTGGAAGCGGCTGTGGAAGGGCATCCTCCCCGAAAAAATCAAAGCCTTTGGGTGGCTGATCCTGCACTAGGCCCTCCCTGTTCACGCTGCTCTGCAAGCCCGGGGCATGGCAATCAATAATCAGTGCCCTATGTGCAATCAGCATGCTGAAACGTAGTAGCACTTTGTTCTTGAGTGTCAGGTAACCACGCAGTTATGGAGAATGGCGGGGCTCCACTCTCCAGAATTCTCAGGCAACTCAGCAATGCTGGCAGTGCTTTGGGTCCTGTGGAGAGCCAGGAATGATTGCATTTTCAAAGGTACAAAACTCCCCCCCGTGAGCACCCTTGCAAGAAAGACTCGGAAGCTTTGGAACGAAATTTCCTCCACAATGGCTCCTCCCGCCACCTCAGAACCTTCCATCCAGCAGCTGGCGTGAGCGCAGCAGGGGTAGGGGGGGCCACCTTGCACGGTGGGACCATCCCCCACGATGTCGCCCCGAAGTGGATGAGCCCTGGACAGATCCACGAGGAGGAGAGGCAGGAACGTAATGCTGGCATCTTTGACCTTCTTGGGGAACAAATCCCGAACCTCCCTATCCAGGCTTGGGTTGCGAGTGCCCCCAACAATCACAGGATCGGCATCGCCCAGATCATTGACGAATATAGACGTCGCAGGGTGGAAGGGCTGGGACAGCCCAGTAAGGGCAACAAATAAGGACCGTCTGCGTCTCCCAACCAGTTGCCGACGCGGGTTAACGGGGCGCCCTGTGTGGGGTTTTCTTTGACGCGGTTTGGTCTCTGATTCTTGGGGGGTGGGTCACCTTTTGGTTGTCGGGTGTCCTTGGTGGGGATTTCCTTGTCTGGTGTGGGGCCAACGGCCCTAGCTCGTGCTGTACCCATGTATAGATTCTTCTTTTTTATATTTAAATTCGCTCGACCTTTTTCAAAAAAAAAAAATTAAAAAAAAAACAATTTTCAGAAAAATAATAAAATTTATTAAAGAGATACAAACTACTTTTTTATGCATGTTTAAGTAAAAACCCAAGCCATTTTTTTCTGTAGTACTTCATAAAAGGGAAAGATAGGAAACCAAAATTTTCTTTGTTGAATATTTTGTACTTTTATCAAAATTTGTTTTAAGGCAAGGCAAAGGTGTTACAAGATAGAAAGGACAATGATAAGCTTTTCATTTCCTTTGAGGATACTATGCAACAGGACTGTACTATACTGCAGGAAGAAATGTTCACTTAAAGAGGACCTTGAGTATGGCAAACAGAAAAATCTAAACTATGCTCTCCAAATTGGTTTAGATAAAGAATGATGTATTAACAAAGCTATCTTGCTTTTGAAAAAGAGAGATAGATCTAATTTAAAAAACTACAAGTTGATTGTAATTAGCCTTATTTTTTAGGAAATATTTTTAACATGAAGATTGGTAGATACATAGAATAAAACAATTGATGAGCATTTTCACAAGCTAGGTTTAGATGTCATCATTTTACTATTGATCACCCATCACATTGAAATATCTTATTGATTATGTGAAGGGAAAAATAAAAAAAAGTTATGTTTGCTTTGTGGATTTTCTAAAAGCATATGATGCAGTTCTTCAAAATAAGTTGTGGAAGTAGTGACAAGACATATGGACTACTACATCTTTGTTATTTTCTATTCAAAGTCTTTACCAAGAGGTATGTATTGCTCTATCTTTGTTATTTGCTATACAAAGTCTTTACCAAGAGGCATGTATTGCTCCATTTTTGTTATTTTCTATTGAAAATCTTTACCAAGAGGTATATATACAGATCATAGATCACCGCTTCCTTAAAAATGTTTTTATTGCATAGTGATATTTTGGCAAAACAAGGTTGTCCTCTTTCACCTACACTCTTTGGTATTTTTATTAATGAACTTGAGGAGTGGATGAAAAAGATTTTAGGTAAATATTCTATTTAAACTAATGATCACTCTAGTAATCCTTTTCTATATGTTGATGCAACTCTCATCTCTACTTTTGAGGAAGGTCAAAAACAAATGCTTGTTATTTTGAATGCTTTTTGCCAATAGTAAAAAATGAAAGATAATGTGCAAAAATTAAAATTATGGTGTGTGGCACTAGGAATAATGACTATTCTTTCACTATTAAACAGGACCAAGTAAATACGACACTAATTCATAGATACCTTGGTTTGGATCTTTCTCACAATTATAAGTGGAAGGTGTGCATCAAATAGAGGATTGCAAGTAGATTAAGAGCCTTATTTCATTTAAAAATCAAATGTTAGAAGGAAGCTATCTTAGCTTGGAAAATAAAACAAATAGTTGTTTTGTTTTATTATGCAACCAAATCTTTTGTATGGGTATGCAGTGTAAGGCCTTGGACTTGCTAGCAAATATCAAAAGAAAATAAAAGTTCATAAGTATTTTTTAGTAGAATAATCTCAAGTTAATAAGTAGGCCCATTATGACATGTTGCTTCTTGAAGCAAATATTATGCCCTTCAATATAAAAGCACTTTGTCAATTTGCACAATTTCTCTTGCATCACAACAACTAAATTTTCAAAGGAAGTCATAGTTGCTACACAATAGAAAGGATAGTTCTATGAAGAAATGATTTGGCTCAAAAAAATAGAACATTGAGATGGAGATTTTACATTGTGATATAAAGCAATATTGTAAAAGTACCATAAACAAGGCACTTTTGCACATATGGGATAATCTAGTAGGGAAAGAAAAAACAATTCTACCTAGATAGCATTAGAGGAGACATGAACACAAAAGAAACTTATTTAACTACTCCAATATCCTATTACCTATAATTTCAAATTAGCCAAGTAAGATTAAGTTCTCATTATTTTAGAATTGAAATAGGTAGATGAGTTTAGATTCTAAGAGAAGAAACAACCTATCATTTATGTAATCAAGGAGAAATTAAAGGTGAGCATCATATATTCCTAGAATATCCATTCTAAAGCAAAGTCACCCCAAATGTTATATTATAGCTAATAATTTAAGTGAGCTTTTAGAAATAGCACAAAAGAAACTTGGTAACTTTATTGATGAAGTGTTTGCTACACATACTACGTATATTTCTTTGGTCCAATAGATCCTAAGGGTCTTTGGACAATAAAAAAACATTCATTTTCAATTTTAATAAAAAGTGAAATTGCATGGTAATGTATAAAAAACTTAAAATTTAACTAGGGTTTTTAAAAATATTTAGAAAAATTAAATACTAAATATAAAATATTTACTTAAATGTGAAGACCTGAGTGATAATAAAGTTGAAGATGCAAACTACTTAATGTCATTCTATGAATTTGAGTTATTACCTCTAGAAGCAAAAGTCTTGCCTTGTGTTAACTCATTACATGCACTTATAGCTTGCATATCTCAAGGTAAGATACATTCTCTAGAGCAATTCTTGAAGATTCACAAGACTATAGTTAGTATTTTCAGGGAGTAGCAAAATCCTAAGCATATTTACAAGCTAGTCAAACATAAGGTTTTAACATAGTTCTAGTCAAGTCCTAGTTACTACACAACACAAAAGTTAGCAACAGATGTTTATTATTTTGAATGATTTCTGCCAACTATGGAAATGTTGATGAATAATGATTAATAGCTTTTATTTTTTAAGAAAGAATTGTTATATGGTAATCATAATTTTTAGCATTGCTTTACGATCACTCATATTTAAAAAGTTTATAAACCTATTAATCAACATCTTGTTACATCAAAATCTTTACGGGATATGCTCTTTGCTGCCATAGAAATCTTGCATATCCAGGTTGTTTTCACGGATTGACTCATCGTTGGAGGCAATCTCAGTCCAACAATGTTAAAATCCTTTGCTAGTACTGTTACTCGAAACAGTACATCACATACCGTCGCTTCTCCGGCTTTAGGACGTATGCAAAATTAACTGTACATCACATACCGTCGCTTCTCCCGCTTTAGGACGTATGCAAAATTAAATAACGGTCGTTATCGTCGTTTTAGCATAGTAATAAAGCAAGAAACAGAGAAAAGTAATTATGTTTTGAGAGCTTTGAAATTTCAAAACCCGTAGCAAGATGACGTTTGTAGTGACGATGGATTTTACTATTTACGTTTACTCACTCCTGTCGTTTGTCGAGATGGCCTTTTCGACAGAATTTCCTTTGCTGAACATTTTCCAAACACAATCTGGAATTTGCAACATCGCTGGATTCGTTTCTTTCCTCTTTTTCAACAACCCAAATCAACTACAGGTAATGTTACCCAGAGAAATCTCTGTAAATTGATAAAAAAGGAATCTGAATAGATTGAAGGATAGATTGAAAAATCGGATCCAGTCTATAAATTGGTAGCCTTTTTATAAGTTGGATTGGAAAAATCTGAATAAAATGGCTTAGAATCAGATTAAAATAATCAATATTAACAAAATAGAGATGTTATATTCACACATGTTGGTAGCTGCATTTTCCAATTTTTTTTCATCTCAGAGCTCAATTAAAGTAGAAAATCAAATATAGAAATTTTAGTTTAACTTACAAAATCAATAAAAATATATCAATATTTATTAGATAAAATGTTCAATCTGATTTTGAATGGGCTTCAATGTTGCATTGCCATATATTGGAGATGTGGCGATTAATGGCAGATTTCTGAAACTATGCCTTGAAGTATCTTTAAAAACATTCATTATACTGCAAAAGATATATTTGAAAAGTATGTTAATGGTTTCTTATATAACTTTACTCTAAAAAACTATAGCCCAGTTCGGAATATAACTTTACTCTAAAATCACTGACTTAGTGATTTCTACAACACCATTGTCACAGAGATTATTCAGAAAATTAAAGAACAGAAACACCATTGTCACAGAGATTATTCAGAAAATTATAGAACAGAAACAGATGCCACTACATCTTACATTCTCTGATGCTCCTATAAGATAAAGCTACGTGTCTGTTATACTAGAGACATTAATATTTGGAGCTATTACATGGATGTTCCTTCAGAGACAGAACGATCAACTTGTTTTTGCTTAGGGCAAAAGCAGGCAACAAGCCTGTTGCAGACGGAAGACAGAATTCTGTGAAGCACTTGGCCTTTGCGGAGCGCATAAGTCGTCGCTGACAAGTCGCTTCTGCCTCTGCTTGCCATTGAAGCTTCAGCTTTGCACAACGCAGATGCAATCAAACAAAACAAAACCAAAAATATCTAAAACAGATGAAAGAGTATGGTGTGAGTTATGGGTACGAGACATAATTATATATACACAGAGCCAGGACTTAGTCCAGCGAAACGCAGACACCCATTCGCTAATGCGCTGACATACCATGACCACATACATGGTAACCCATGATAACGCCATAAATGCCGCTCAGTTTGAGAAATCCTTAATATGGTAAATGGAATCAAACTAGGTAAACAAAAGTTTTACCACTAAAGTACAACCTTATAGTTATGCTGTGTGTGCACTAAATGATCTTACACATGTGAAGGTTTCAAAAACGTAGTGATCCAAACTAAAATTTAAAACAAATTTTTAGGTTCTTAAATTTTAACACATGACACTCCAAGACCGGTGATTTCCAAATGATTAAGAAAAACCCAAGAAATGTTTTCAAGAGTACTTCATAAAAGGGAAAGATTGAAACCAAAATTTCCCTTTTTGGATATTTTGGATTTTTATCAAAACTGTTTTAAGGCAAAAGAAATATGGTATAGTATTCAAAGGATAATGATAAGGTTTTTATATCCTTCGAGGACACTATGCAATAGGACTATATGGAGAAATGCTTATTTAATGAAGACCTTTAGTATGGTAGATATAAAAATCTAAACCATGCTCTCCAAATTAGTTTAGATAAATAATGGTGCATTAACATCACTATTTTGCTCTTGGAAACAAGAGATAGATTTGATTTAAATAACTACATGTTGATTGTAATTAGTAATATTTTAAGGAAATGTTTTAGCCATGAAGATTGGTAGATACATAGAAGAAAATAATTTACGAGCATTTTCACTAGTTGGTTTTGGAGGTCATCATTTTACTATTGATCACCTCATGGGATTGAAATATCTTATTGATTATGTAAAAGTGCAAAATAATGAACTCCTCTATACTTTGTGGATTTTTTAAAAGCATATGATGTAGTTCTTCAAAGTAAAGTATGAAAGTAGTTACAAGACATAGGTACTACTACATCTTTGTTATATGCTATTCAAAGTCTTTACCAAGAGGTATATATATAGATAAAAAATCACTACTTCCTTAAAAATGTTTTACTATATAGTGATATTTGGAAACAAGGTTGTCATCTTTCACCTACACTCTAGTATTTTTATTAATGAACTTGAGGAGTAGATGCAAAAAATTTTAGATAGATACTCTATTAAAATTAATGATTACTTTGTCAATCTTTTGCTATATGTTGATGATGTAACTCTTATCTCTAATTTTGAAGAAGGTCAACAACAAATGCTTATTATTTTGAATGATGTCTGCCAAAAATCAAGAATGAAAGTTAATGTGCTAAAAACTCAAATTATGGTGTGTGGCACTAGGAATAATGACTACACTTTCACCATTGAAAAGGACCAAGTAAATGTGACACCAATTTATAGATACCTTGGTTTGAATCTTTCTCACAATTATAAGTGGAAGGCGTGCAACAAATAGAGGATTGCAGGTAGATTAAGAGCCTTATTTCATTTTAAAAGAAAATGTCAGAAGGAAGCTATCTTAGCTTGGAAAATCAAAAAATATTTGTTTTGTTTTATTGTGCAACCAAATCTTTTGTATGGATATGCAATGTGGGTCTTAGACTTGCTAGAAAATATTGGAAGAAAGTAGAATAAGTTCACAAGGAATTTTAGTAGAAGAATTTTATGTTAAATGCTACTTGTTGAAGCAAATATGATGCCCTTAGAGATAAGTGCACTTTGTTAATTTGGACCAATGTTCATAGTCTCTCTTGTATTGCAACAATTGAATTTTCAAAGGAAGTCATAGTTGCTACATAATAGAAAGGGTGGTTCTATGAGGAAATGATTTGACTCGAAAAATAGAATATTGAGATGGAGATTTTACATTGTGATATAAAGCAATTTGGTAAGAGTATCACAAACAAGTTGCTTTTGCACATTTACAATAAGCTAGTAGGAACAAAAAAACAATTATACTTGGATAGCGTTAGAGGAGGCATGAACACAAAAAGTAACTTATTTATATGCTCAAATATCCTATCATCTATAATGTCAAATTAGCCAAGTAAAATTAAACTCCTATTATTTTAGAATTGAAATAGGTAGATGGGTTTAGATTCTAAGAGAAGAGAGAACCTATCATTTATGCAATCAAAGAGCAATTGAAAATGAGAATCACATATTCTTGGAATATCTTATTCTAAAGTAAAGTCACCACAAATGACAAATTATAGCTAATAGTTTAACTAAGCTTCTAGAAATAGCACCAAGGAAACTTAGTTACTTTATTAATGAAGTTTTTGGTACACATACTATGTATATTAATAAAAATCATTTCATTTTCAATTTTAATAAAAATTGAGATTGCATGACAATGCATAAAAAATTAGAATTTAAATAGGGTTTTCTTAATATTTTAAAAAATTAAATGGTAAATATAAGATATTTATTTAAATCTGAAAACTTGATGGATAATAAAGTTGAAGATGCAAACTACTTAATCAATATTATTATATGAAATTGATTTGTTACCTTTGGAAGCAAAAGCCTTGCATTGTGTTAATTCATTACATGCATTCGTACTTTGCATATCTCAAGACAAGATACATTCTTTAGAGCAATTCTTGAGGATTTACAAGACCTAAGTTAGTATTTTCAGGGAATGCAATGGTTGAAAAAATGGAACATCTCTTGAAAGGAAGAGTAGTAAAATCATAAGTATATTTGTAAGCTAGTCAAGTATAAGGTTTTAACAATGTTCTAGTCAAATCATAATTTTTACATAACACAAAGCTTAGCAACAAATGCTTATTATTTTTAATGATTTCTGCCAACTGCCCAAAGTGTTGATGAATGATGATTAATTGCTTTTATTTAATCAAGAAGAAATGTCAGATGGTAATCATAATTTTTTGCATTGTTTTATAGTTGCCCATATTTTAAAAGTTTGTAAACTTATAAATCAGCATCCATTTACATCAGAATCTTTACTGTATTTGCTCTTTGCTGCCATAGAAATCTTGCATCTCCAAGTTGTTTTCAAGGGCAGGCTCTTACACAGCTTGCAACAGTCACCGAGGCAATTTGAGTCAAACAAGGTTAACATCCTTTACTATTACCATTGCTTCTCCACAATTAGGATGCATGCAAAATTAAATAACGCTAGCTATCATCTTTAGAGCATAGTTACCAGATATACATAGTTTGAGAAATCTGTGATACATTGCAACCTTGAAACCTTTAATCTATTAAATAGTATTGTATTTTAATTGATTTTCTGAGTTTACCGTATTGTTTATTACTAATTCGGATGCCAATGGAAAAGTAAAATTTCCATATTTGATTTTCTACTATCAACATGGGTGAATATAACTGTTCTATTTTTCTAATATTGACTGATTTTTACACCCAGTTATTCAGATTTTTGCAATCTGATTCATGAAAAGGGCTTCCTATTTGCCTATCTGATATGATTTTTCAATCTATGGTACAAAATAAAGCAAGAAACAGAAAGAAAAAAAAATATTATGTTTGTGAGCTTTGAAATTTCACGTTTACGGCAAAACGTTTAGTCACGTTTGTTCCACTTTAATACTTACTCACTCCTGTCGCTGGTCAAGATGGCATTCTCGACGGGATTTCCTTTATTTTTGTTGCAAATTTTCCCAACACAATCTGGAATTTGCAACATCATTGCGATTCTCCCGATTTTTTTGCAGCATCATTCCGATTTTCACGATTCGTTTCTTTGCTCTGTTTCAACAACCCAAACAAATCAACGACAGCGTAATGTTATCCTGAGAAATCTGTGTGAATTGCTACAAAAGAGAATCATGAAGATTCATGCTTGACGTATCCAATTGACCAAGCCAACCACATTTTCATTGAGCCTAGTTTCCATGTCTGTTGTTACTGTTTCTTGACCTTGACTGTATACAAGCATCTCCCATTTCCACTAAGGATTCAATGCACATGATCTTCTCAATATTTTTCCCCATAATCATTCTTGCGCTATTTCCAAATACATTGCATATTCGATGGGTCTACCGTATTCAGCATGCTAAATCGGATGGTAGGACCAATAAATCTGAAATGTGGACGTATAAGTCTAGTGCACTGGCATCCGCCAATCCAAATTTGCAATTAGTCAAGTTCTCTTGGAAGATGGCAGTGTACAGAGTCTGCATACGGCGCGTCTAACAAGCACACCGACAGATTATGTCTGTTCCTCCCGTCTGATTTTTCTTTTAAAATTAGAAAACAATAGCGCTTCTGCTCTCCAGCTAAGGGTACTTCATCTACATTTTTTTGATTTTCTGCTTCTTGAAGTGTTTCTCCCAGTCTCTTTGTGTAGGCAGAAAACAGTGTAATAGATTTTCTTACTCGTTTCGAAAGGAATGCAGCAGCTGCATAGTCTTAGATAGATATAAATAGCTTTCCAGGGGAAGGGATAAGACCCAGGTATTCACCGGAGGCCAGAGAAGTTATCATATTCACTAGTTTTTCTTTCTCTGTTTGCACTTTGCAGGTACTTTGGAGTCTGTACCCTGTCCTGCTGTGGCTAAAATGATAAGCGAAACTGGAGGAGCAAAAGGATGCCATGGAAGGACAACCCCGCGCAGAGGGAAAATCCTTGGGGGCATTATCTCCTCGTTTATGCGAGCAATTTTCTGTCGCTGCGTTTTCAGCGAAAAACGCACTCATTCTGTCTCTGAAACTTGATCTCAGTTGTTCATTCAGCCTTCGTAAGGTATGTGTTTCTTGATTTTCTTTTTTCACGTAGAACCTCCAGCAGAATTGGTATGTGGATTGTTATCAATGTAGGAAACTGAAACTCTATAGTTTCTTATTTCCTTTGCATTTCCATGGTGTTTAGCTACTTGGAATTGTATGGTTTTTAACTTTTAAGAGCATAATTGCATCTCAGATATCATTAAGATATAATGATACATGCATTTTTGTAATATTCTATTGAAGCAGTGTTCTCTTTTAAACTTGAATTTCTAAGATTTTTGTTCTCAACTGCACGGTTGCCTGTAACTCAAGGTAGCATGTTTTCTGCGAGAAGCGAAGCTTAGCATAGCGGTTCTAACTATCAAAATCGCTAATATTGAATGTCAAATTTTCCACCTTTTCAAATTTAACTTGTGATTTTTATCGGCGTTATAGACGTGTCTGCATGAAAAATGGAACGCTACCAAATCGGGATGCATTCAAAATGTGTCAGACAGGTATGAAGCGGTGCATATCCTAATCTTTTAAAATAAATTATATGCACTTTTTACAATTAATTTTTTCTTTCAAAACGTTTCGAAAATATTTTATGAATAAAATTTTCTTACAAATCACAATAATCTTTGATACTTCGAAACATAATCCAATATAGATAAAACTACTGTTAATCATGTCCATTAGCATCCCAAAAAGGCAAAAACCTGTCCTGTCCCCAATTCAGGGACTTGTCTCTACATCCCTGCATCCAAAAACATGTGAAACACTGATTTTTACCCACTAATTTTACGCTATCAGGATCTCGTGTTCAAATTTCATAATACTGCCAGAACCTTTAATTGGAAGTTAGGGTAGCAATGTTTTCTGCATGAAAAGGGATTAAAGGAATGAAAAGGATGCAATTTATTTAAAAAAGGTACGTAAAATAAACAACTGGACAAGAACCCTTGGTTTAGACAGAAACATTAATCATGAGGAAGGGGTTTTCAAAACGTTCTGCAATTGTACCAGGAAGGTAATTTCAAAACTTTTTTTGTTCTGCCATTATGAGAATTAAATTACGGAAATTAGATGACCATTCTCTCCTAAGAATCGGAGTTATGAAAACAACGAAAGAGTTATTAAAAGAACGAAGCAATAAAAAGGACGCTTTCGCAATGAAGGCCAGTGGGAGGACCAGGAAACAGCAGTAGGTCGTCGGAGAAAGGCCGACAGAGCAAGCAAAGAAGCAAAAATAGTCCCGCCCGAAGCTTGATGAAAATGAAAGAAACAGCCAACATACACGGTTCCATGGGTTAGCCTACTAATAAAAGAGATAATTATTAGAATAATTTTTTTTTTGACTTTGACAATTCTACATCCCATGCTATCAATTGGAATAAACTCCATGGCTTTGAGGTGCAATGACATAGTAAATTAGCTTAGTTTGAGATATATTATTGTACTTTAACATTCTTATAGCATTGCAATACTTATTATTCCTATTGTATTGCAAAAAATATTTCTATAGTGTTCATTTTCAATGCTATTTATATTATATAATCAACATGTTTATTCTTTACCATGACTTTTGAACTATTTACTTATTTTAACTTTTAGATGATGAGATCCCATTCATACTTTGCCAACTATGCATCATAAAAGATGAGGAATAGCACTAAATAAATTGTTTTTCTTTAAACTAAAGTCTCTCTAATACTATTCAAATATAAATATTATTTCCTTTGATATTTCCCCAAAGTTTTTGAAAAATTGTTTATTTTACCAAATTTAGGAACTTATTTAGGATTAGAATAAAGAATGTGCTTTTGAATTATCTATTTATTAAGCAATAGAATTCCCTCATGAAGCTGGGTTTCCGTCATTGCTTTTTAGAGTATTAATCAAATGAAGATTATGAGTGGAAGTTATAAATTTACAAGTAATTTTGACCTTTAAAGGTATAATCTCTACTTTACTAAGTATAATATCATNGCTTTTTAAAGCAAATAAGGCTTTCATACCACTTGCAACTCTCAAGTAATGCATTGATCCTATTTGTAATTACAAAAGCATTCTAAGCCAAGATACTTGTAAGAGGAAATTATGTTTACATGTTTAGGCCTTATAGTAAAATTTATAGAAAATAATTTTTAATATCTCCAACAAGATAATTTTCAATACCTCCCCCTATGAGCTTAAGACAATTTTCTCCATATCACAAGCAACAAATTAAAATTTTTCTTCTATAAAAAAGTCTAAAAATTATCTTCTACAAAAGATTAAATCCCATAAAAAGTAACAAATTTCCCTTAATCTTTGGCTTTAGTTTGCCAAATATAGTTTGGAAGAAAATAGCTTTTTTAATTGGTTGATTGTGTTATCTTTGTTTTCCATGCAAACACAAATGTGGCATACGAACAGTGAAATAGTACGAACTCTATAGTTGGTGAGGATTTGTTGCTAAGAGAATAAAGCAAAGTTGTTTCTAATGAATTTTTTTAAAACAAGTTTCACAAGATGAATGCCATCACTCTATAAGTGAACAAAGCAAAGTTGCATTGGATGAATTTCTTCAAGTTTTTTTTAAAAAGATGAATGCCTGAGCCGTGGAGGTTTGCAATTGCATGAATACAAAGGAGTTGTTTGGAAAAAATTCTGTATCTTTTAATTTGATTTTTTTGGGTGAATTCTACAATGAATGCCCTAGCTGTGGGTGTTTACAATTGTGTGAATACATAAAAGTTATTTGAAATGAAATCCATATTATCTGGTTTGAGTTTTTTTCATGGTTTAAATTACAATTTTTTTTCTATGTAACAATAAACAACGTATACTAATGTAATATGTCACACCAACGTGTTCATTCACTAGCTCCACAGCTGCTTCTTAATTATATTTTTTATTTTTGGCGATGCGTAATTTAAGATGTTTTTTGGTTAGCTTTGATAATTTTTTTGTATTATATTAAAAATTATTTTCTATGAAAAATTAAATCCCATAAACCATGGATAAATTTTGCTACTATTTTTTTAAAATTTTATATTCCTCTATTTTATTTTTTAAATGCTAATAAACAAATTAGCACAAATCACAAATTTGATAATAGAATAGGATTAAAAATTTCCCTAAGGTGTAAGAAGTTTAATCCAAGTGTAGCTTCAACAAACATGAACATAGAACCATTACATTGTAACATCAAATTATGGAGTCCTTAAGGCATTCAAGATGAAGACTCTTAATAAGATTAATGGATTCAAGAATGACTATCCCACGAGAGCAATATATGATAATAGGGAATATTGATTACATACATTGCCTCATATTTGATGAATGACAAAATCACCATCTTAAACTATCACAAGGACCAACTAGTAGGAGAGAATGTGCTTCTTTCATGAATCACCATAAAATATTTGGAACACATAACTAATATGCATAAACTGAAGATCATCAATAACATTCCGTTGGCACATTATATGATTGTTTAGCATAAAATTTTGAGCTAGAGTTCATTTGTGTGTTTTTCATAAGAGCTCAACCTAATAATAAATAAACTTCCTTAAATTAACAAATTCTTAAATCATTTCATCATCTTAAGTCCAAGTAGATAACGCATGATTGTGTCACCTTCTTATGATAATTGTTCTTGTAACTAACAAACTCAAAAGTCATCAAAACCTCTATTAGTTCAAGGTAGATAACACATATATATGTCATCTACTTGTAGCAAATGTTCATACAATTGGATCCTCCATAATAATAGGACTAGGATTTATTCACTAGCCTTTAGCCATCTTCTTTGAATTGCCACAAGAACGAGGATCAGGCTAGTTTAGACAAAAATTGATGGTAGGATGGAAGTTCAATGGATCTAATGCATGAGGAGGCAAATGTGAACACAAGCCATCAACGTTGATGGTGGATATTTATCTATAGAAGGAGAAGAAATGATATCATAGTAGGTAAGTACAATTATGATTAGTTTTATTCTAGATCTTCCCATTAAATGGGGGAAGAACATATATATCAATGAGAAGATTTTTTATTCTCACTCTATATTTACTATTCATTCCATATACTAAACTTATTCTTATAGAATGATTTATATTGTTTTTCAGGATCATAAAGGGCCAAGATCATACTTTTTTAAAAGCCCTTGTAATATTGTCTTCTAGCTCTCCACTATTTGTGAATGCGTATCCTTGAATTGAAGAAGACACCTAATGTTGAGTATTGTGCAATGTAGAAATTTTTTTCTCCTAATTGAATAATTTTTTTAAAAATCTTTTCTGGGTTAGTAAATTTTTAAATTATTAAAAGTTTTTTATCATCTAATTTTTTTTTAAAAAAAAAATTTTCTAGTAGTTGGATGTTAGTTGTGATGAGTTTAACTCAGTCATGTTGATTTTAACTCCCATTTGAGTTTGTTTTTTATTATAACAGTAATTAGAAGAGTTGCCTTATTATGTGAAGAAAAGCCTAATGTAAGGTTTTTTCAAAAATAAGAGAAGAAATTATTAGTCTCATATTTCTCAAGTTTTATGCAATTTTAATTTTTTCATGGTGAGTTTTACAATGATTTGATCTTCATAGTTCAATTTCTTAATTTCTCATCTTATCCATTGTGCTCATTCTAATAATTAGTATTAGAGGTGTTAATCCATTTGCATGGCTACTAAACAAATCAAAGACGTTTTGAAGTATTTTGTTATTTTTATGGCTCTCAATATTTTACTTATTGATCATATCTAATGAAATCCCTCCTCCAAGTTTCACCTTGCTGGTCAGTAGTGCTATTTATAGAATGTTCTAATAAATAACTACAATCAGCTCTAGTTTGAGGAGGATCTTGTCTAGAAGCAGTTGTACTGTATGCAGCTAATGGTGGCCATCTACCGCCACTAAGTAACCTTCGATCTCCATATTGCTTATAAAAGGTATTCTGAAAGAGATTTATACGATGTTGAAATAGATAAAGTGTACCTTTGGTATCAAAATTTGGAGAACTATTGCCTTCTTCTTTTGAGGAGCTTCCTTTTTCAGAAAGTTTTCTAGGAGGCAAAACTGCTGGAGTAGCTTCTAGAGTGATCACTGCTGATCTACCAAATTGTTGGATTGGATATTGACTCCATCTCATTTTGGGTTTTTCATAGGTCTTGAATTCTTGATCTTGTAGTAGATGCTGAATTTGAGGAAAACAATTGCAATAGTAATAAAATCATCAGCTAAAGCTAACTGATAATTTGGTTGTACTGCACAGAGTGCGTCAGAATCCAAAACACCTTGAAATTGACAAATCTTTGCCTTTTTCCAAGAAATTTCTGGACCTTGATTAATCCCATCACCAATAACTCGGCTATCAAGTAGAGTTACCACATATTCAGCAGCAATATTATAATTAAATTTGGGACTTACTAAAATATCTATTTGTCCTAGATGAACATAATTATGTCCTTGTTCCTTCCATTTTTCTACTTCTTCCGAAGTAAAAAGAGGTAAGAATACTGGTCCTAGAATCCTTTTCTGCTGGACTATCTACCTCCAAAAGAAGTTTTACATGCTCTAAGATTATGGATAGATCAGTTACGGGTCGCAACGCATATTCTAGGAATCGATGAAAGAACAGTCATCATCGGTGCATTTACAAGAGCTGCTGGTAAAATCCGGCATTGGTGGGAAAGTGCTACTATAGAACAACAAGAACAAGTGATTCAAATAGGTCTGCATGGTGTATTTGTAACATTAGTTACTGAATTTACTGTTGATCTCTCATCAAAATTTAGATTTAAAGATAAGCTATTATTAAGTCAAAGGAAGTTAACAGATTTAAGATATTTTGAGCAATTTAGTACTGAGTATGGAAATGAAGTATTTCAGAAAGTTTTCTAGGAGGCAAAACTGCTGGAGTAGCTTCTAGAGTAATCACTACTGATCTACCAAATTGTTGGATTGGATATTGACTCCATCTCATTTTGGGTTTTTCATAGGTCTTGAATTCTTGATCTTGTAGTAGATGCTGAATTTGAGGAAAAGAATTACAATAACCCTTCAATATCACCTTATGGACGCTGCATATTTTGCCACGTGTTTTCACACAATCCGGACATTCCTTGATCAGCTTTGATAATTCGGATATAACTGATGTTGGTGATGACGTCACTTCTTCTGGTGGGAGAATTGGTTTGGGAACCAATTGCTCATCCTCATACCATGAGATAGTATCGAAGAGATTAATCCTCTGAAATGATAAACAAAGCTTGCTTTCCCATATATTAGTTTCGAGGAGCAAATTAAAATAATTTCTAGCATTTTCATTGGCGAATAGTGGTCAGCGAATAAGCAGAATATTATCCAAAAGCTCTTGATGTCGCAGATGGTTCAGGATATTAGGCTCAAGATGACTCCATCTGAGATTATTGACTAAACAGTCAATTCTTCCAGCCATGTTTATAAAGAAATCCACTGTAGGATAATTCTTAGTAGCACTTAGGGTAGATTCTCTAGGAAAAAACTGCACAATGAGTGTACACCATTTTACCCATTCTTCAAGATTAGCTATAGGCCATGATTTCCATTCTTCAATATCTTGCAAGGGATTCTATGAAGATATTTTCAGAAAATATTAAGAAATCATCTATATAATTTGCAATAAATGATTGGTGATTACCAAATATGGCATCCATCCTTGCTTAGAATTGAGACGGGGCATTCTTAAGTCCAAAGGGCATTACCTTCCATTCGAACAATCCTTGAGGCGTGCTAAAAGCTATTTTGTGCCTATCTTCATCAGCAATCTTAACTTGATGATATCCTGACTTACAATCAAATTTACTAAAAATAGATTTAGCAGCCACTTTTTGAATAAGAGATTCTTTGTTAGGTAAAGGCCATTTAATATCCACTGTGACAGCATTTAAACTTAAGAATGCCCCGTCTCAATTCCAGGCAAGGATGGATGCCATATTTGGTAATCACCAATCATTTATTGCAAATTATATAGATGATTTCTTAATATTTTCTGAAAATATCCAAGAACATGTTCAACATTTACTGTAATTTGCTAGGATCTACAAAAATCATGGAATTGGTTTATCCAAGGATCCTAAGAAATTTCAGATAGGAAAAAGTGAGGAGTTCACTTAAAAGAGGGAAAAATACACATGCAACCACATGTGTTACAAAAAATTAGTCAGTTTCTAAATGAATTAGATAATAAGGATCAGTGTTTAAGATTCCTTGGTTGTGTAAATTATGTATCCAGACATATTGAAAAGTTTAGTGAAAAGACAAATGAAATCAGATGGTGTAAAAACCAGTTACCTTTCAAATGGACGCATCAGGCATCTTCTCAGGTAAGACAACTAAAGAAAGAATGTCAGAATCTACCACCACTAAATCCTATTCTTAAGGGTCCATTTGTTCTGAACACCGATGCAAGTTATGATGCATGGGCTGCTATCCTATTACAGAAAAGATCAAATCAGGAAGAAATATGTGCATATGCTTCAGGTACATTCCAAAAGAATGAATTAAACTATTGGCCAGCAGAAAAGGAAATTTTAGCTGCCATTAAAGGTTTAGAAAAATTTCATATTTATTTAATTGAAGATCCATTTATTCTAAGGACTGATTCATCCAATTTAGCTACCTTATTAAAGCGAAAGATCTCTCCCTCACCAAAGTTACAAAGATTTGCTAGGTGGCAGTTCTTATTAGCTCAGTATAAGTTTTCGATTGAAAGGATTCCAGGACCAGTAAATTTTCTACCTGATGCACTCACAAGAGAATTAAAACCTCAAATCAAAATGATGCAAACTACTCAAGAAGGCAGTAGTTCTTCACAAAATCCCTTGCAAGATATTGAAGAATGGAAATCATGGCCTATAGCTAATCTTGAAGAATGGGTAAAATGGTGTAGACTCATTGTGTAGTTTTTTCCTAGAGAATCTACCCTAAGTGCTACTAAGAATTATCCTACAGTGGATTTCTTTATAAACATGGCTGGAAGAATTGACTGTTTAGTCAATAATCTCAGATGGAGTCATCTTGAGCCTAATATCTTGAATCATCTGCGACATCAAGAGGTTTTGGATAATATTCTGCTTATTTGCCGACCACTATTCGCTAATGAAAATGCCAGAAATTATTTTAATTTGCTCCTCAAAACTAATATATGGGAAAGCAAGCTTTGTTTATCATTTCAGAGGATTAATCTCTTCGATGCTATCTCATGGTATGAGGACGAGCAATTGGTTCCCAAACCAATTCTCCCAACAGAAGAAGTGACGTCATCACCAGCATCAGTTCTGTTCGAATTATCAAAGCTGATCAAGGAATGTCCGGATTGTGCGAAAACACGTGGCAAAATCTGCGGTGTCCATAAGGCGATATTAAAGGCTATCCATTAGGATAAAGACGAATATATTCTATAGAATATATGCTCAGAATATTCCCTTAGAATATTCGAATATGCTCGAAGAATATTCCCTCCAGATAAGGTCGAATGTATTCCCTCCGGATTAGTTCGAATATATTCCTTTTGTCATCATGTAAGCCTCACAGCTATAAAATAAGAGACAACCCATTTCCTAGGGTCATGGGCAAGAAGTGTTGTATCCAAAGTAGTCTATATGCAAGAAGCTCTGCAAGTAGCAAGTCAAATCAGTTCTTAAGGTTCTCCATGAGTCTGTAAATCAGTCTATACTATGGGTAACTGCAACGATGATCGTCTTAGGTCTATTGTAATGCTTATTGGTCTTGTTGTAATACTATTCTTCTATATTTCTGCTGTTGTTATCTGGCTTTATGAACATTTTGCTCCACTATTCCGTCGCTCCACTTAAATATTCCGTTGTATCATTGTAAGGCTCCTTATCTACTGTCTGTGTTATTTTCCGTGAGTCCCTCAGTGTTCACTGAATTTGTCTCTTGGTTAGATGTACCCACCAGGTGAACCAGAGATAAGAAATGGTGACCTCTGAGTGCTCAAAGGCTTGGCTGGGAAGTGATTGTGTCCATACGCGTAGAGATTCCATCCTAGGAAGCACCCATGGAGTGAGCGATTTTTGACATTGAGTCGTTGCATAGCCACAACATGGATTTGCTATGGCCGGCCAAGGGTTCTAGCACCGTAGAACGATATACTTTCTTAGAATTTTATTCACCCGCTAGGTTCCATCGAAACCTTAGGCAAGCTCTGTGAATGCTTACGGTTGCTCGAGAGACCACACCCCCAAATGGTATCGGAGCCTCTTCTCAAGTATTTACCAAGTATGGCAATCTAAGATTGCTTCAGTTTGCTTAATTGAGGTAGACATTCTTGCAGAAAATGTATTAGCAAATTTATAAATAGCATCCTTAGGAATTTCTGGGAATTTTAAATCCTTGTGCTCACCAATAATAAAAGATTTCCTCTTTTTCATAGCTTCGACGAAAGGCAAAATCTCTTTTTGTGCTGAAGACAATTCTTGTCCATCTTTTACTTCCTCAATTTCCATAGTGTTAGATTGGAACATATTCATTCTTGGTATATTATTATCATAAATAGGCTCATTCATTTCTTTGGATAATTGAGCAACACTATCATTAGCTTTGTCAACCTTTTCTTCAAGATCATCGACTTTCTCTTCGATATTCTGAAAATGTTGAGCAGCATAAGATGTCCAATGAACTAAATAATTTAACTGTCTTGTTTCACCTTGCTGGTCAGTAGTGCTATTTATAGAATGTTCTAATAAATAACTACAATCAGCTCTAGTTTGAGGAGGATCTTGTCTAGAAGCAATTGTACTGTATGCAGCTAATGGTGGCCATCTAACGCCACTAAGTAACATTCGATCTCCATATTGCTTATAAGAGGTATTCTGAAAGAGATTTATATGATGTTGAAATAGATAAAGTGTACCTCTGGTATCAAAATTTGGAGAACTATTGCCTTCTTCTTTTGAGGAGCTTCCTTTTTCAGAAAGTTTTCTAGGAGGCAAAACTACTGGAGTAGCTTCTAGAGTGATCACTGCTGATCTACCAAATTGTTGGATTGGATATTGACTCCATCTCATTTTGGGTTTTTCATAGGTCTTGAATTCTTGATCTTGTAGTAGATGCTGAATTTGAGGAAAAGAATTGCAATAACCTGGTACATTTATGCTTCGTCCACATTGCAGCAGATTTTGACTTCCTTTAGGGAACTGAACTTCCCATTTTAACTTATGATTCATTAAAATAGTGTGAGAGAGTTGAAAAGTTCCTCGAGCAGCGACAACAGCATAAACTGATCCAGGTAATAATTCTATTCCATAAACTTCAACACAAATTAGTAAAGCACTAGTAATAAAATCATCAGCTAAAGCTAACTGATAATTTGGTTGTACTGCACAAAGTGCGTCAGAATCCAAAACACCTTGAAATTGGCAAATCTTTACCTTTTCCCAAGCAATTTCTGGACCTTGATTAATCCCATCACCAATAACTCGGCGATCAAGTAGAGTTACCACATATTCAGCAGCAATATTATAATTAAATTTGGGACTTACTAAAATATCTATTTGTCCTAGATGAACATAATTATGTCCTTTTTCCTTCCATTTTTCTACTTCTTCCAAAGTAAAAAGAGGTAAGAATACTGGTCGGATTCCTTTTCCTTTAATATCTAAGATTGCTTCAGTCTGCTTAATTGAGGTAGACATTCTTGCAGAAAATGTATTAGCAAACTTATAAATAGCATCCTTAGGAATTTCTGGGAATTTTAAATCCTTGTGCTCACCAGTAATAAAAGATTTCCTCTTTTTCATAGCTTCGGCGAAAGGCAAAATCTCTTTTTGTGCTGAAGAAAATTCTTGTCCGTCTTTTACTTCCTCAATTTCCATAGTGTTAGATCGGAACATATTCATTCTTGGTATATTATTATCATAAATAGGCTCATTCAAATACTGCAAGAAATCTTCATTATCTTCATCAGAATTTACAAGATTTACAGAATCTACTTGTACATCATCTGGAGCATAATTTACAGGATATAGAATTACATCATTCTCATCTTGTACCTCATAACCTTCTACTTCATCATAAAACATCTGAATCTCCTAGAAATTATCTTCGAACTGTTGTTGCGCGATCATGTGTAGGAGTTGTTGTCGAAACCGTTGATTCTCAATAGCCTGAACTTGAGCTTCTAATTCTTCATCATAAACTGGTTGGCTTACATCATTGAAGATTCTGGACTGAGTTTCTGTAGCCATTTCAAGCAAGCGCCGATCTTCTGCTTCGAATGGACCAGGATCTGGATCAAATTCAGGAACTAGTGGGATAAAGGTAGATGTCATAGGATGGTCCGGAGGATAAAGATAACAACGGCCAAATTTATCATAAGCTTCAACCTGGGTGAGGGGTATTTCAGGTTCTTTTTCATCAGAGGCTAAACTGCTAATTTCGAACATTACAGAATCTGGTGGACATGGTACAGGGCATGGCATTAAGGGTTCATTTGGTTCTGGATAGAGAGTCAGAACAGATTTACAATGAAACAACGGCTTTTGGGGTTTAGGGATAGTATCATCATTCACCAAAAGACCAAGGTTAGGTTGTGAAGAAAAACATGTGCTAGCTGTCCAATAATATTTTGAAAAATATAGTTCTCGTTCTGGGGCAGGAGCTCTCAGAACTTGCCAGTAAATAGCAGCAAAGCAATTAGGAACAAAAACTTCTTGATACTTAGCTAGTAAAATTTCAGCAACAGTAGCGTAGCAGTCAGGCTTCATGCGATCTCCTCTCCATTCAGGTGCAAACCAGATAGCGTCATCGACGAGATGCCAGTGCGGCCATTCGGGATCATAAGCATAGTTACTACTAAAACATTGTGATGGAATGGATGGTAGGGGTAGGTCATCGTCGAATAGATTGTCATACAAGGTAGATAACACATATATATATCATCTACTTGTAGCAGATGTTCATACAATTGGATCCTCCATAATAATAGGACTAGGATTTATTCACTAGCCTTTAGCCATCTTCTTTGAATTGCCACAAGAACGAGGATCAGGCTAGTTTAGACAAAAATTGATGGTAGGATGGAAGTTAAATGGATCTAATGCATGAGGAGGCATATGTGAACACAAGTCATCAACGTTGATGGTGGATATTTATCTATAGAAGGAGAAGAAATGATATCATAGTAGGTAAGTACAATTATGATTAGTTTTATTCTAGATCTTCCCATTAAATGGGGGAAGAACATATATATCAATGAGAAGATTTTTTATTCTCACTCTATATTTACTATTCATTCCATATACTAAACTTATTCTTATAGAATGATTTATATTTTTTTCAGGATCATAAAGGGCCAAGATCATACCTTTTTAAAAGCCCTTGTAATATTGTCTTCTAGCTCTCCACTATTTATGAATGCGTAACCTTGAATTGAAGAAGACACCTAATGTTGAGTATTGTGCAATGTAGAAATTTTTTTCTCCTAATTGAATAATTTTTTTTAAAATTTTTTTTTGGGTTAGTAACTTTTTAAATTATTAAAAGTTTTTTATCATCTAATTTTTTAAAAAAAAAAAAATTTCTAGTAGTTAGATGTTAGTTGTGATGAGTTTAACTCAGTCATGTTGATTTTAACTCCCATTTGAGTTTGTTTTTTATTATAACAGTAATTAGAAGAGTTGCCTTATTATGTGAAGAAAAGCCTAATGTAAGGTTTTTTCAAAAATAAGAGAAGAAATTATTAGTCTCATATTTCTCAAGTTTTATTGCAATTTTATTTTTTTCATAGTGAGTTTTACAATGATTTGATCTTCATAGTTCAATTTCTTAATTTCTCATCTTATCCATTGTGCTCATTCTAATAATTAGTATTAGAGGTGTTAATCCATTTGCATGGCTACTAAACAAATCAAAGACGTTTTGAAGTATTTTGTTATTTTTATGGCTCTCAATATTTTACTTATTGGTCATATCTAATGAAATTCCTCCTCCAAGTTCATGAAGTATGGAAGTATGTTAAATCTAGTTTTGTTGTGCCTCTAGATTTGATGATGAGAGAATAGAGGAATAAGCTCAAAAGAGATAGGAAAACTAAGAAAAACTAATTCATTTGTCAAGATGATTATTTTTTACCAATATTTCAAAGGCAATTGGAGCTAGAATCATTACTAAAGAAACATCCAAGGCTTGTTGGAACACCTTGCAAGAAGAGTACATAGGTAATAAGGTAAATAGGAACTTGAAGGAAATGAAATACAAGATTGTATTTGATAATTTCAAGATTACAAGAGGAGAGTTTCTCTCTCATTTTTTTTTGATAGGCTTCACAATATTTAAAGAAATTTGGATTAGTACAGTTGCAGCTTCACAATGCAATAGAAGGTAAATAAGGTGATGCAAATTCTTTATAATGATTACAAATTATCCATCTCCATTAAAATTATTGTTCAAACAAAAGATCTCTCTGTCTATACAATCGATGAGTTAATTGCAAGCTTGAAGGCTTTAGAAGAATTGAAGATTTTAAATCCAAATGAGAATGCTTATGTTGTAGCTCCAAGCCCTTTAAGAGGTGGAAGATTCACTAGAGGAAGAAGAGGAGGAGGTAGATTTAACTATTCATGAGAATAGAGGCAATCAAATGATACAAGGCCTCAAAATTCTAGAGGATTTTAGCCAAGCGATAGAGGTTTTCAAAATTTTTCTAGAGGAAGAGGAGGTCCTATAGGTGGTAGGACAAATTTCCAGCCAAAAGGAGGTCAAGATGCATCATCTTCATCAAGTCCATGGTGTACCTTTTGTGGTAAGAGAGGCCATTATGAAGAAAGATGTTGGCAAAAGATTGGTATTAAAAATCTCACAATTCAAGATACTAAAGAAGGTGAAAACCCTACATCATAAGATAGAGGCAAAGAAGTTATAGATTGTCAAGATGACTCAAATTTTGGAGCACTCACCATGTCTAATAATATCACTTCAAGTACATGGATCCTTGACCGTGGTTGTTTAAACCACATAACTCCTCACAAAGAAGCTTTTATTGAGTATAAGTTCAATGGAAACTTGGACACAATCAAAGGTAGTGTTGGTGAGTTAGATCCAAATTTAAGGAAATGGAAAAGTTCTTGTTACTCTTAGATATGGAAATCAAGTTTAAGTCCATGATGTTTCTAAATTCCAAAATTTTCTAATTCTTTGCTTTCATTTGGATAGATGATGAAAAGGGAAAATAAGTTTATTTTTAAGGATGACATTTGTACAATTTCAGACTCAAATAGCTAAGCTTCCAACACTAAAAAATCATATCTATTTTCTTGGAGCCACTTTTGTACAGAATCATGTTGATGAGAGGCTTACTTTTATAGCCAAGATTGAAGAGGTGAGATTGTGCCATTGGAGGCTTGGGCATTATTCCTATAAAAACGTTGAGAAGTTTGTTAGATTAAAGGTTGCTTTTGGTTTAAAGTTATTAAATTTTCTCAATGTTGTTTGTGACACATGCCTTAAAGGCAAGAAAAAGGCCTTTCCTCATGTAGCTCATATGGAAAAGAAGGCACATTCACTAGACCTTTTGCATATGGATGTGGCTAGACCTATGCCCATAGTTGCAATAAATGGAGGAAGATATTCTTTTGGTAATTGTTGATGATTTTTCTAGGTATGCTTGGTCATATGTTTTACATTCCAAGGATGAAGTATTTCCTATGTTCAAGAATTTTTAAAAGCCTATGGAGAATCGGTTTGGTTTTAGGATTAAGGAAATTAAGTTAAATCATGGTGGTGAATTAATGAATTTGATGATTATTGTGCTGAATGTGGAATAGAAAAACAAACCACATGTAGGTAATCACCCCAAAGAAATAGCATAGTAGAAAAGAAGAATGATGTCTTACAAGATATGGTAATATGTTTGTTGAAACATGCCTCAATTTTGAATGAATATTGGTATGAGACAATCCACAATGATCACTTCATGAAATTGAGAGAAGACTCCTTATCAATTGCTTTATGGTAAGCCTCCAAATTTATCTCATTTAAAGGTGTTAGGTTGTATTTGTTATGTTAGAGGAAAAAGGTGTTTGTTTTTCAGTTATGATTCAGGAACATGTGGATATAAATGTTTTAATTCCCTTAATATGAAGTGGTATTGCTCTAGAAATGTTGTAATTGATGAATCAAAGGTAGGCTCTAATGAGGCTCACAAGCTTAATCAAGATAAGAAGCAAGAGTACAGTTTAGGACTTTGGGTGGAAAAGAAGCACCCATGTTTTCAAATGTTGGATAGAAAATTTAATGGAAGAATGATAAGAAGTCAAGCCATTGCTCATGTTGCATATGCTGCCTTGCACATGAGCCATGAAATGTTAATAAGGCTCTCAAATCTCAAGTTTGGATTAAATCCATGAAGAAGGAAATGAGTTCTATTGAAAGAAATGAAACTTGGACATTGGTGGACAAGCCAAAAGGGAAGAAAGTCATTGACATCAAATGGATCTTCAAAACCAAATATAATGAAGTTGGTAAAATTATTGCACACAAGGCAAGACTTGTAGCAAGATCTTTTCTTCAAAAGAAGCATGTTAATATTGATGAGATTTTTGCTCCTATTGCTAGATTTAAGAGTATTAAGCTTATGGTCTCCCTTGCTACTCATAAAGGTATGAACTCTATCAAATGAATGTTAATTTTGTATTTCTTAATGGAAAATTAGAAGATGAGGTCTATATTTATCAACCTAAAGGTTTTGAGGTTCAAAAAATAACAAAGGAAGGTGTGGAAGTTGAATAATTCTTTGTATCTCCTCAAGAAATCTGCAAGAGCTTGGTTTTACAAAATTACTGAATTTTTTCTCAAGAATGATTATAGGAGTTCTATGTGTGAGCCTACCCTATACTTTAAACATGAAGGTTCTGATTTCATCATTCTTTCACTCTATGTTGATGACTTGATTGTTATGGCTATGTTTGAAAAATTAAATGAGTAATTCATGCATGATATGAAAGGTGAGTTTCAGATGAAGGATTTGGGAGTCCTTAAATATTTTTTAGGAATCTAAATTGATTAGGATGAAGATTGTTTGAAGATGCATCTGTCAAAGTATGCACATGCCATCATTGAAAATAATAGGCTAGAGGAAGCCAAGATTGTTACAACTCCACTTCTCCAAAATATGAAGCTTTCAAGGAAAGATGAAACTCCATTGGTTGATCCTTCCTTATACTGAGTTATGATTGGTTCATTAAGATTTTTGTATCATAGCAAGCATAATTTAGAATATGCAACTTCATTTTTATAAAGGTTTATTTAAGAGCCAAGGTAGTCACATCTTAATGCCTTGAAGCATCTTTTAATGTATGTTAAAGGAACAATTGGTTTTGACATTAAGTTCATTAATGGAGATGAAAATTTTGATGTTTTTTCTAATGTTGATTAGGTAGGATATTTCAATGATCATAAGTCAACTTCTATTGCTTTATTTTTCATGGTTCTAATCCTATTTATTGGAAGACAAAGAAACAAACTAGTGTGAGCCTCTCATCATGTGAGGTAGAATTTATTACGATGGCTAAATGTCTTCAGCATGTTTTATGGTTAAAAAATTTATTTTCTCAGTTGGATTTTGAAATTGAGCTTCCAATTTTTATGTTAGTGGATAATACAACAGTAATTCAATTGGCCAAGGAGCACATAATTCATAAGAATAGCAAGCACATTGACATCAGATATCACTTTATCAAGCATGAAGTGAAGAAGGGTATAATTAAGCCCACACATGTTCAAAGTAGTGATTAATTAGCTGATTTACTAACTAAACCATTGTAGGCTTATCAAATTGACTATCTTTTGAACATAATTGTTATGAGCAACGTAGATGATGAGAAGAAAGATCTTCAAGTTTCTAATTTAGCTATTCTCAAATCAATTTCAATAATAAAGGAGTGAATGTTGAGTATTGTGTATTGTAGAAATTGTTTTCTCCTAATTTGAATAATTTTTTTTAAAAAAACGTTGTTTGATTTAGTAACTTTTTTAATTATTAAAAGTTTTTTATCATGTAATGTTTTTCTTAAAATAAATCTTTTCTAGTAGTTAGAGATCAATTGTGATGACTTTAACTCAGTTATGTTGAGTTTAACTCCTAGTTGAGTTTGTTTTATATTTTTATAAATGCAATTAGAAGAGTTACCTTATTATGTGAAAAGAAAGTTTGATTAAGGTTTTTTCAAAAATAATAGAAGTTATTAATTCTCATATTTCTCAAGTTTTATTGTATTTTTAATTTTTTCACAGTAAAGTTTACAATGATTTGATTTTCATAGTTTAGTTTCTTAATTTCTCATTTTATCCATTGCACTCATTTTAACAACTTAGCCATTATCCAAAGTTGTAGTTTTTTACGCTTCAAAATTATGAGGCATGTTGTATATTTCATAAAAGAAGAACAAGATAAAGAAAATGAATGCCTAGGCAACAACCAAAGCAAAATGAAGACATGATCTCAATACTACAACATCATGAGGGTGCTTATGATATGATAAGGCATATTACCTATCCAATGTGGCTTTAGATGGCAACCTTAATTCTCAAGAAGGTGCACTATTGAGAACAATGACCTTTTATATTATGCAAATGAGCTCATGCACAATAAGATCATACTCCTCTAGCTAGAAAACATAGATGAGGAATAATTATAAGATAAATCAAGTCTTCAACACTATGCAATAATATTAAAGGGAAAGCCATCATGATGATGCCATGTACAAGAAAGGTGATCTCCATCTAGAAGATGACTAAAAAGACCAAGAAAATTTAGAATCAAATATGATCATAGTATAGCCACATGATGATAATTATGTAAATGCATGACCTAAAATTGAATAGTACATACATTAAAGACGATGTATTAAGTCACACTAAGACTATTGGAATTAAGGGGGTGATTGTAATGATAATGTTAACATTAAATATATAGCATATAATAAAGCAAGAGGATGATAATATTACCATGTACCTATTCAAGGTACATATGAGAGCATTTCCACAAATAACAGGATGTGTATGAGAGGTCATGAGGAAAAATTCCTAAAATTAAGGGATTCAAAACCTAATTTGGGAATATGATTATAAGACTTCATGTATAAATATTAAATAATTCTAATAGAATGAGGTACCTCACTGCTTACATTAGTTTGGTTGGGGGTTTGGACCAACTCTTTATTTCTTGTGCATTCATTCTTGATCTACCATGGATTCTAATGTTTGGCTATTTTGATTATTTGATTTCATAAATTTCTATATTTCAATGCCGTTAATACTTTCACAAACCATGATCATAAATCATGAATTATCTTCAACCTCTAATTACAAGACATGACTCTGGTATCAAGTGTAATGAAATTACTGTAAGAAAGCACAACATGATACCATCTAAGAGTCTCAAAGTATCCAAATGTCCTAGAGTAGACTCAAGATGGACTATGCTTCAACTTCCTTAAAAACTTGTAAGCAAAACGTAAGTACATAACTCACATGCTATATGCTAGTTCAAGGTTAAGAGCATTAGAATGACACCTTTATAATCATATAAGCAATCAAATCAATATAACATATATAATATAATCAAAAGAAGTAGCATACAAGCATCATACCTTTCCCTTTAAAAGAGCTAAAACATGTTCCTAATCTAATGTATCTAGTCCTAAGCCCTAAAAGGGTGGTGGCCTAAGCATCAAAGCTAAATCTTCTTTGCACGCTTACATATCTTTATGACATAATACATAAAGGAATCAGGGCCCTGTAGTTCTTTGTTAATGGTTGTAATAGCATGAAACTTGTAAAGATCTTTACACTTCTTTCGATCCTTGCTTTATAATGAAAATAATATTGATTCACCAACAAGACATGTTTTCCTATAGCTTATGTATTATCACTATGAGGTTCCAACAACTCCTTATAAGTATTAATTAAAATAAGTTTTAGTGACATCAAGAAACTATAGATCTTGGCTTTGATAATTTATTTATTTTATATTAAAAATTATCTTTTATAAAAACTTAAATCTCATAAACCATGCATAAATTTTGGTGCCATTTTAAAAACATTTTAGATTCCTCTATTTTATATTTTTAATATTAATAAACCAATTGACATAAGTGACAAATTTGGTAATAAAGTAGGGCTAAAAGTTTCCCTAAGATGTAAGAAGTTTCATGTTACTCTTGAATTTAAGAAGTTAACTATTGAAGTTTAGAGGGGGTAATCATTTGTAGAAATGATAAGGTGCATATTTGATGAGTCATAAAGTAGACCCTACACCTAACTATCCAGATCACAATCATTCACACAACCTAATTAACTTATGTATATTGAACTAGCATAGTTATATAGATTGCTAGGTTACTGATTGCTAGTTGTTGCCTTTCCAATCACACTTGTATGGCATAGTACACATGATTAAGTGTGATTGAGGCATACAATGTTGATGTTGTTGTAGTAATATTTAGAATATTATTAAAATTTAATCTAAACTAACCTAAGTGTAGAAAATAAGATGCTAATCTAGCTTAAGATAATGAGTGTTCAATTCCAATATACTATACACATCCTAAACTAGTGTAACCATAATTGGAATTACTAAGTGATAGGCTATTGGTTATACCAAGTGATGTTAATAGTGGGCTATAAAATAGTTACACATTTATACTCGCGCTCATTTTGCCAAGTCATGAACATGCATGGAAAGATAAATATTAGCTAATGACATTAAGAAATTAAATTGTAATTTAGAAAATTATATAACTATACTAATTATTGCAATTAACGTAAATTTATCTTAATCTTATTCTTGTTTATGAAAATGCATTCAAATACATAATCACTCAAATAAGATTATGAATAATCAACTTAGTTTCATGTTGTAGGTACTCAATAGTAAATCTAACTTTCATAAAAATAAACTACAAGAGCTTTACTACACTTTATCAAAAATTAATACATTTAATGCAATAGGTGGGCAATATTCATAGACTATAGTAGCCCTAGATACATCGTATCTAATGAGCGATGAAGGTACCCATACACTTAACCATATGAATCATGAAGCATTCATGCATGATGTAATCAAATTCCAAGGAGTTTGTGTTCTCTGATACACAAGTCATCTAGGAAATGAACCTTGCCTTAAGGTCATTCATTGTCTTTTCAATTACACTTATGTTGTACATGGTATGGTTAAGTGTAATCGAGGTATATGATTTCTATGGTTTTATGTTTTTAGGGTTTGTGTTGCTGGAATATAAAGATAAGATGATTTAATACTACTGAGATCTAATTAATTAACTAATGTCTAACTAGTCCTAACATAAGCATCTGGTCCCACTCACTATACACGTCCTAAACCCACATACCTGCTATTGGGATTACCAAGCACTATGCTACTAGGTGAACCAAGTAATAACGCTACTGGGTTTACCAAGCAAATACGTGTTTACACTCAAAGCATTTGTACTTATGTGCTTAATCTATTTAGCTTAATTGATTAATCTATTTTTCAAAACCTAATTTAGCTTAATTACCATCATAATTAATGAAAACAATGAATGCATAAATAAATCATTAATCTAATCCAAGTGCTACAAGGTTTGATCAAGAAGCTTGTCTTTATTACCATTCACACTCATGTGTTTATGTACAATAGTGCTTGAATAAAGATTTGTACACTTTCTAACTCCTGTTGCAGGCACTTAGACAAGTATTTTAACTCTCAAATAAACAAATTGCAAGAGCTTTTCTATTATGAAATGAATTTTATGCCATAAATGTGGCTAGTGAACTCATATTTATAGTTTTTACCCTAGACCTATGTCAATTAGGCCATGTCAACATATCAAATGCTACATCAACATAGCCCCATTGATAGGGCATACCACATAAATGTGGCCTCATGGATAGGCACCTATCAATGAGGCCACATCAATGGGGGCATGTTAATGTGACTCTTTAACATTCATCATACCCCCATGACTAAATGAAAACTTGTCCTTGAGTTCTTGTACAAAATTGAGAAGGTATGGGATTATTAACTGGCTCTTAATAAAACAAAATAGACTAACTTGACAAAGATAAGTGCTTGAATATAAAAATCAATAAGTTATAAACAATTATGGTGTTCATGACACAAAATTGAATACTACGACATGATTGCAAAGATTTGGACAACACATCCTCTGATGGCATGAAGACAGTGATGAAGATTAGACAATCCTAGGTGGTGGTGGCTCTTGAGGCTCTAAAGGATCTTCACTAGCTTTAGGCACATGTAGTGGCTAAGGTGGCTATGGCTATGCTGCTACAACTACAACCTTCGATGGAAGATGAAAGGCATCAAGAAAAGCCTTCATATTCTACTCCTTACTCTAGAGATCATTCACAGTCCATGTGGCATCACCAATGTGGGCTAGAATGGGGATATTCCACAAATATGACATTATTGGGAACATGTCTTTTACATTGACAAACCAGGCAGAGAACTATTTACGTTCAATGTCAAATACCCTTACTACATTTTGCAACTCTTGATAATCATTCATCCTTCTAGCTAGGTTCTCATTAGTTGATCTTTGAAATGTGGCTTGAGAACTTTAAGTTTAGCATTAGCCACTGCAAGCTTGTCCTTGGTGTCCTTGTGGTGCTTGAACTTGTTCTTATACAGTAAGTACAAGCTAACCACCTGCTTCTCTGAATATAACCAAGGTCATTTAGTAGTCAACATGGCTAGATTTACCTAATAGAGATTGGAAAACTTCATGTACTTTGTCATCTCTTTGATCTGAAACTCCTTTGTATAAATTTTTACCTTGTTGTAGGTATTGATCCCATCAATCATGGGTTGCCAAACTTCTCTACCTTGCTAGAGTTTTTGGAGGGTTTTATTTACTTTTTCCTTCACCAATTGGATATTTTTTTCATTTAGTTTCTTTTGTAGGTTAACCTACTTTCTGTAATGGTCCTTAACTTTCTCAAACTTGAGAGCTTCAGATTTTTAAGCTGCCATTTCAATTGCAATTTTCTGGCGAAGGGCACGCACCTCCTTCATGGAGAGATTCCTATTCTCTGCTATCAATCTTCTCAAATTAGTATTTGATCTAGCTAGTTGCTCCTACCATTGATGGATGAAATCTATCAGTTATTGCTTGTGTGCATTAACATTCCATAGGCGATGATTTTCTATAGTCAATTACACATTCTTTTGGAGGGTCTAATCCAAGGCCTTCTAAATCTTATGCTACATGGCTTCTACCAAGGATTTATAGAACACTACCATGTCAATTGCATTCTCAACCCCTTTGAGTCTAGACTGAAGTTGTTGCATAGCTTCATCTCTTGTGAGTGCCAGGTTGAAAAACATGGGGTTGGTAATATGAGCTTTTAGTTCTACAACCTCCACAACCAAGCATTCATTTTTCTCTCTAGCTATTTTGAGTTTTTCCTCCAGTATGATGTTTTTTCCCCTTATGTCTATCAGCTCCAATTGGGTTGCAATGATGTTGTTTGAAAGGTCAAAGACATTTGGAAGTGATTGCTTGGTTTCCACCAGTTGATCTAATGGTTCTTCATGTTGTGCTATGCTTATTCTGTTGCTTATAGTTCCTACAAATGTCTACACATCTTTGAGTGTAGTCATGTCTAGTGCAGATGTCACATGTGCATTGAGCATTTTAGCAATCCTATCAACAGTCACCTCTACTACTATTTCCTACCCTTGATGCTGCATCACCAAAACAATTTTCCCTTCACTCTCCTCTAACCACATAGAGAAGGTTACAATGTTCCTAGTGATTTCTAGGAGTGGTTGTTGTTCTGTGAGAGATACTATGACCTTTCTAGCACTTAGACTTGATCTTGCAGGCAACTGCATTCATTGGGCCAAGAAAATGGATCCACCCTCATCCATCAAACTAATCATTCAGGCCACCTCATTAAGGTGACTCATGGTTGGCTTGTATATAGATGGGTCATCATCATTCATGCTTACTTATTACTTCTGTTCACTTAGAATTCATTCTTTATATTTGTGCAACTATTGGGTAGCTACAACAATGTCCAACACTATTGTCTGAGTGGTAGGTGGAGGTGGTGGTTGCTACTCCTCTTCATGAATAGTGGTGGCAAGCATTTTATCCTTCATCATTTTTTCCTAGTTGGCAATTGGAATAGTTCTAATATCATCATTGATATAATAGACAATCCCTCTCCTATGGTACATTTTCCTGATGAGGCATGGAAAGGGGAGTGCCTTTCTTCTACATTCATTTTCTTTAAAGCACTTCTCTATCTCAATATAGATCAGCTATAGAAGGTTGACCAAGTATCTCCCACTCAGAGTAGCACATGCAAAGGTAGAGAAATCGATGATTTTTCTTGGCCTCATTGTGGGATTGAGGTGGAAGGCCAAAATCTTATAATGGATCCTTTCTGTCAGTGTAAGAGCATCATATTTCTTGTCGTTGATAACATCACACCATTGCACCCATTCTATTTTGATGCTTGAATCTACCTATATTGGAATTTCTATCAAGTTTATCCCTGTTTCAAGTAACCCAAGCATTGTAGCAATGTTCTGCATCACATAGGACACTAAGGTATCCTTTCTCTTCATTGTGGCTCTAGGCTACCTTTTGTTCCAAAATAGGAATGTTTCTCCCATATACCACTCTTATGTGAAAGTGATGATTGACCACATGGGAGAGGTCGTTAGCTAGTCCTGTACTTCTCTAAGTGCATTTTCTAGGAAAGGGCCAAAGTTTATCTCCTAAAGCACTAATTTTTGGACCTCCCTTAACTTAATGTGATTTAGGCAACCCTTTATTAAGGTTGCCTCAAGATTTGCTAGTTGTGTTGATGCATCATCCCAATGGAAGTGTTCTATTAATGCTACTAGTTCCAAAATCTATTTGATAGATTCCACCTCTACCTCATCCCTAAGAGGACCTATAGCGTGGGTTGCAAGCAGCTCTTCTCAAGGCTATTCTTGGCCTCTTCCCATTCTAGGTAGTTTCTTCCTTGGTTGAGATGATCCTACTTCTTGTGTATCATTTTCCTTTGGTGCCATCTATGATCACAACACATCCATGGATTAGTAGATATCATGTGTAACTTCAAATTTTTGAATACATTTTCTCATTAGTTAGTTACACTTTGACTAAGGTTGGACCATGGTAGCTTAATTATTTTATTAATCATTTATTGTAAATGTCATTGGACCTTGTTAGGAAGGTTAACTCTTATAATTTAATGTTTAATAGTTGAATTCTTAGTTAAATATTAGTGGGAGTTAGAAAAATGGCAAAACCTTTTCTATCAAAAATGGTGCATTTATGGCCCCCACGATAAAGAGCTTATCTCCAAAAGCTATAGGGTCAAAGAAAAAGCGATTTGGATTAATAGTTAGGAAGTTATAGGCTCAGGAAGGTTCTAGGCTCTGAAAATTGCAAAAACTCCTCTAGTGTTTGTGAGAAAATGTGAAAATTTCAAAGGGGGATCACATGTATTTATAGTATTTTTTTCCCTACATTAATGGGGCCCCATATATGGGGCCTCATATACAAGTCTACTTCATTGACAGGGTCCCATTTATAGGGCCCATTGGCCAAAAATTCAAACTTGAATTTCTCAAAAAATATAAGAATTTTTTTAATGAAATTGGGGTCCATGTAGTCCTAGAAAAGTCAAGAATATGATAAAATAATTGAACATGGTGTTTGAAAGCTCAAAAATTGAAAACTTCAATGGAGAATATGTTTATTGAACAAAATTTCTAAAGGAACACATGGTTTGATGTCGAAGATGGGCATATGAAAGATTCTGATTGCGAAAATGCCTAAGGTTAAGGTACTTAACAAACCTAACCAAAAGATATGTAAGTGGGTCCTCCCCATAGTAGGCACATGCCTTGTTTTCCCTTGCATAACCTCAACCTAAGGAGTCCATGGGCCCCATAGGTGATTAATGAAAAAGAAATCATGATTGAGCCATTGGTACAAAAATTCAAAAATAGAATCCAAACATTAGCAAACAAAACATTAAGCACAAATGACCATCAATATAAGCCATAGCACTACTGTGTCCTATTAGCACAAAGCACTTTTATGAGCAAAAGTTGAAAAACACAAGTTGTAAAATGTAAGTAGAATATATGAAAATGTAGAATATATAAGAAAGTATTAGCACAAAGAACTTTTATTAACACTAAGTTGCATAAAAACAAAGTAGAATATATAAGAAAATGTAAAATATTCAAGAAAGATTTAAATGTACCAATGATGGTGTAATATAAAAATGGTGTAAAAAAGGAAAAAAATTAAAATCAAAAAGTTGTAAAATAAATAACTATAAAGATAAAAATGTGTAAAATAAAAAATAGAAAAATTGAATAGCCATATGGATGATTAGCATGGGTGGCCATCTTCCCCATGACTGGGTTAAAAGGAGGGGGTCTAAAAAATTGAGCATCATTATTCATCCATTAAGGTATTCATTATGTTGGCTTTGTTGGCCTCATGGAAAAGTTTTATTTTTTGGAAGTTGATCAACAAATTTTTATTTGGGCTTTCAATTTTCTAAATTAACATGGCCCTATAGGAAAAGGTTTTGTTAATTATATAAGGTCCCTCCCACAATGTTTGGAACTTTGTTTTTGAGGTATATGTCTGGGGTTCCAGTAGAGACCTTATCACTAGGTTGGAATTTTACTTTTCTTATTCTAAGTTCATGTCATGTTTTGTTGTATGCCTTATGCACTTCATTCAAAGATAGGGCAACTAATCGGTTCTCATCTAGCACATTTAGATTGATTAATCATTCTTTTTGTGCTAGACTTACATCAAGGTTCAAGTCATAGGCTGTTGAAAGTGTATAGAGCTCCAATTGGATTGGTAGTGTTGGAAGTTTTTTGTACACCAACTCGTAGGGAGAATAGCTAGTAGGATGTTTCCATGTTGAGAAATAGGCCCTAAGGACATCATTGAGTTTTGTGCTCCAATCTTTCCTATATTTTCTTACTGTTCTTATTAATATTTTTGTAATCTCTTTGTTAGTGACTTCAACTTGGTTGTTAGCTTGCAGGTTGTAAGGTGTTGTTAATTTATGTTCAACCCCCAAGCATTGCATTAACTTGCAAAAGGTGGCACTTGTGACATGGGTTCCATTGTTAGAAATTAGTGCACATGGCATATGAAACCTATTTACCACACTTTGTTTTATGAATCTAGCAGTAGTGGATGATGTACAGTCGAAGACAACTACTACTTCTACCCATTTTGTATAGTAGTCAACTACTACAATAATATATGCTTTTCCATTATACATGGATGTGATGGGACCCATGAAGTCTATGCCCGAAATATCAAAGGGATCTAGTGGTTGAATCCATTGTTGAGGACCCTCCATTTATGCTATCATCCACCATCTCATTGGTGGCATTTACAAGATTAGACAAACTTGTGGGTGTCCCTGAAGATTGTGGGCCAGTAGTATCCTACCATCAAGATTTTTATGGTCATGCATCTCCCTGCATAGTGGCCTTTGCAAGGGCCTTCATGAACATCTTGGAGAATGCATAGTTGTTCTGTGTTAGTAACACACCAATGGACCAGGCCATCAACATACGCCTTGTAAATATGTCCATTGATTTCAATGAAGTATTTAGCCTAATGAAGAAATTGTTGCTTTTTTCTAAAGTTAAGATCTTATGACATCTCTAGAGTAAGAAGATAAGTGAGGATGCCATTGTACCATTTTGGTTCTACAGGCATTTGTTCATTTATTACAATAGTAAAGAGGAGTTCATTTAGAAAATGATTAAAGGCTAGGCTCTCCTCCTCTTTTTTGTCCCATCTTAATCGAGAGAGGTGGTCAGTGACCACATTCATAGTCCCTTTTTGATCTACCATTGTAAGATTGAATTCTTGCAATATCACATGCCACCGTATGATATGAGGGCTCACTATTGGCTTATTCATAAGGAAGTAAATTACACTATTGTCCATGTGCACAAATACTTTATAGCTAAGCACATAGTGCCTAAACTTTTCAATAGTGCACACCACTACCATTAGTTCTTTCTCCATGGTCATATAATTTAATTGTGTTCCCATAATGCTTCAGCTCATGCAGTGGATGTAGTATGGATGTTTCTTATCATCAAACTACATGAGAATGACTCCCAGGGTGTAGTTAGATGTATTTGTCATGATGTGAAATGGTCTAGACCTATTTGGTACTTGTAGAATTGGTAGTTCTACAAGTTTTTCTTTACTTGCTAGAATGCATACTCATATTTCTTGGTCCAGATGATAGGTGCATCTTTCTTCATAAGCTCCACCAATGGTTTTGCAATCTTAGAGAAATTCTATGAATTGTTGGTAGTAGCCAATGTGTCCAAGGAGTGACTAAACATCTTTAACAATTTCTAGTTGATCAGTTATTACTTAGATGACCCTTATTTTTTTAGGGTCTATCTTGATTCCTACTTGAGTGATTCTATGCCCTAGTACAATGCCTTCTTAGACCATGAGGTGGCTCTTTTTCTAGTTGAGTCATAGATTCATTTCCATGCATCTTTTTAGTACTTGCTCAAGATAGTCCAAGGCTTGCTCAAATGTAGCTCCATAGGTGGAGAAGTCATCCATGAAGACTTCCACATCACTACTAATTTGCTACTAAAAAATGTTAAGGACCACACATTGGAATGTTGGAGGAGCATTGCACAGACCAAAAGGCATCTTACAATATGCAAAAGTTCCCTTGGGACTTGTGAATGTTGTATTGGCCTAATCCTCAACCGTAATCTAGATTTGTTTATAGCCACTATAACCATCCAGGAAGTTATAATAGTAATGCCTAGAGATAGTATCCAACACCTAATCAAAAAACGACAATGGGAAATGATCTTTGAATGTAGCCATGTTCAACAACCTAAAGTCAATATAAACCCACCACTTGCAACCTTTCTTTGGTACAATTACGAGTGGACTAATCCACTCACTATCTATGATGGGATAGATGAACCCCACCTTGCAGAGTTGTTTTATTTCTTCCTTGAAAATTTACTTCAATTTGGGGTTCAACCATCTCTATGACTACCTTCATAGCTTCATGGCTGGGTGAATGTAAATGTGATGTTGGCATATCTTGGGATCAATTCTAGTTAGTTTATGATATGACTAAGTAAAGGCTATTGGCCATTTGTTAACCATTATTAATAGCTTTTCTTTTGTGCAAGAGTAAGTTTGGCATTGATTATGACCAGCTTACCATTGTTGAAAAATAAATATTTCACGTCAACTACTAAAAATTTTAATTCTAAGGGCTCTTGTTTAAAATTTTTTGGGATTTCCAACTCTTCCCAACATGTATCATCAATTTCATCATTAGAGAGTTGGTGCTAAACTTACTCAAGTTCATTCATGTCTCTAACATACACACATGTTAGGTTCTCAGTTGGTTCCTTACATAATGTGCTACTATTAGAATTAGCTATTAGCCATTGGGTGTGCCCTTATTTTGTGGTTGCTACATACAGACACTTTTGTATTTCTATTTCTTATGCATGCTAATTACATGCTTTAATGGATGTGCTTTGAATAGACCAGAGTTTCTACATGTAATTGCACTTATTATTACTATACGTGATGCATGGAATGCACTTCTTCTCCATTTTTCCAAATTCATTCTCCTTGGAAATCTCTAAGGAGAGGTCTCTAATGCCCATTCTCACATCCATAGTTCTTAACCATGCATGTTCCATGATGATAGGGAAGTCACCCTTGCAATTTTCAACCTTGATCACTAGAAAATCAGCAAGGTAGGACCACCTACAGATTATGATCATAATGTCCTCTACTAACACCAAAGGGATAGTGATTGACTGATCTACTAATTCTAAATGGATGTTTCTCTTATTAAGTAGAAGGTTCCAAGCCTTGTACATGGCATGTAATATGACATTAACTCTAGAACCAAAATCAAGAAGAGTCTTCCACAGTTCATGTCTAATGATCTACAAGTAGATAAGGGGATTTTTGGGATCATCTCTCTTTGTAGGAAGATTGTTAACCTTGATCTAGAAAAAAACAACATGGGTTAACATTATAGTATGAATCTTAGGTAGCATTTGGTTTGAAGGGACCTTGAAGGTATTTTATGGAGAGGATGAGGTACCTAGAGATATAGGGTGATTAGCTACCTTAGGTTGTGAGGGCTTGGAAGGACTATTAGGTCAGAAGAATGGTTATTTCCTGGATTGATTTTCTGACCCATTTGGCTAGAAGTCTAGTTGCAAGTTTATAGCTCGCGTAGTGTTTCGTTGATGCAACTATGGAGACTTTAATCCTGCATAGACAAAACAAGAGGTAACTAGGTAAATGGTAGAAGGATATGTGTAGAAGGATGCACAAGATGATATGAATATGGTTTCTCCTCTCAGGTAGACGGTGAATGGTTTCGATGATATTCTATGGGATAATAGTAATGCTAGAATGAAGCATGACTTGTAGAGCTTCATGGAGAAATGGGTTGCTAAACATTGTACCCATAGCGATTTGGCTACCTGTAAGGGTACTACTACATTGGTGGTAACATCACCCATGACTATGGTTGCTACCATTGGTGGTATTGCTCGTATAGTTGTGGTGGAGCTCCACTTGGATAATAAGCCTATTTTTGCTAGTGGAACTTCCTTGGATTGCCTTGAGGATGAGGAAATATTTTGGGTGCTTGCCTCCTTGATAGTTGAGGATTCAGTGCATACATCCTAGACTCTTGTAAGTGTGACACCATAGGGAAACATTCCTTAGGATGTTCATATTGACAGATGTCACAACTAGTATCATCATCAAAATTAGTTTCCAAAACTTCTTCTACTACAGTAGCCTTGCCTTTACCTCATTTATAGGTACATTCAACTTCTATTCGTCTCATATGATCATCATCACTATTCTACTCTTTAGATTCTTCAATGATTTTTATAGCAATTTGGAATTTTTCATCCAAAGAGTCCCATAATTTATCAACGTTAGCCAAAATATTAGAAATAGATTTTTAAATAGGTAATTTGCTTTTGTTTCCACTTCATTAAGTGGTACATCCTCCTCTTCACAAAATTGGATCTCTCTTTTTTTGATGGAAGGATCCCTGTTATACTCTTCTACACTTTCCCTTTTTTCCCTTCTTCTTTTACTACCTACTCTTTTAGCCTTTGGATCTAATGAGCTCCTAGTTTGGATAATCTTCCTTGGGTGTAAATCCCAAGATTTCTTCTGGTTTCAACTTTGAGCCCATCTATCATATGGCGAAGTTGTTCCCTTTGAGCATAACCATGGGTAGGGCATTGATGTAAGAGAGAATAGTATATGCCCATGGTAGCATCCAAGGATTCATGTATTCCCTATTTCTAGCCTTGGATTTTCCTTCTTAGATTAGACACTCTAGAGTATGTTTGGTACTTATCATTGAATATCTCCAACATGATACTTCATTTGTAAATGCATTTTGGTTCCAAGGATCGGTAGTAGTCTTTTGCCTCTTTGATGAGTGTTCGGGAAAAAAGCTTTAGTTTTTTCCAATCATTTTAAATGTTTTGTAAGCCATAGGCATCGTGCAAAGCTTGTGGATGGTTCTACAAATTAGATTTGTATGCCCTTCGAATCATGGAATATTGTTCATGTCTAAGTGCTTAATCCAGCTATCTTTCACATGCTTGGTTAGAATCTTAACTGCCTAACTTTTTCAAAGATTGAATTAGCATCCTAGGCATAGATCAATTAGGAGGAAATACAATGTTTCCCTCCATGTCTCACCACCACATCTATTCATCTTGATGCAATATGAAAGTGAAGTCAGCTACATACTCATCAAGATGAGTATATATCACCCTACATTCTTGAGGGATAGCCACTTTCATCGTCATTCCTATGAGAAGAAGAAAACATTTTGCAATATAAAATAAAATGTCAGTGTGCTTTTTATAATTCTATATATAGCAAAAATGATATGGACCTTGAGGTTTGTACAATGATATTAATGGTATTCACTAAACCTAGATAGTGCACATTTCAAACAAACCAATTCCTTGGCAATAGCACCAATGATGAGTGGAAAAGATACCCCTATGCACAACCATACGAATCAGGAAGCATTCACATGTAATCCAATTGAATTCTAAGAACTCTATGTTCTCTAGTACACTCGTTGTCTAGGTAGTGAACCTTGCCTTAAGGTCATTCATTTTCTTCCCAATAACACTTGTGATGTACATGGTATGGTTAAGTGGAATTGAGGTATGTGATTTTTATGGTTTTATGCTTTTAGGATTTGTGGTGTTGAAATATAAAGATAAGATGATTTAATACTACAAAGATCTAATTAATTAACTAATGTCTAACTAGTCCTAACATAAGCATCTGGTCCCACTTTCCATACACATCTTGAACCCATGTACTCGCTACTGGGATTACCAAGCACTACACTACTAGATGAACCAAGCAATAATGCTATTCGGGTTACCAAGCAAGTATGTGTTTATGCTTGAAGCAGTTGTACTTATGTGCTTAATATATTTAGCTTGATTAATCAATTTCTCAAAACCTAATTTAGCTTAATTAATGTCATAATTAATGAAAATAATGAATGCATAAATAAATCATTAATCTAATCCAAGTGCTACAAGGTTTGATCAAGAAGCTTGTCCTTATTACCATTCACACTAGTGTGTTCAGGTACAACAATGCTTAAATAAAGATCCGTACACTTTCTAACTCCTACTATAGGCACTTAGAGAAATATTTTAGCTCTTAAATAAACAAACTGCAAGACCTCTACTACTATGACATAAATGTAGCTGGTGAGCTCATATTTATAGTTTTTGCCCTAGGACTATGTTGACGAGGCCTTGTCAACGTAGTAAGCACTACGTTGATGTGGCCCTGTCGATGTGGCACACCACATAAATGGGGCATTGTCAATGGGGGGCCATTAATATGATCCTTTGACATTCATTAGTATCTTTGACATTATATTAAAGTCTATGACTATGCAACTATGACATCATAGCTACAACACATAAGCTATGACATCATAGTGCATGTAAAAATGCTTCATCATACCATCATGACTAACTGGAATTTCATCCTAAAGTTAAACAAAAGTAGGTAGAGTTTATTACAAAATTGTAGATGTGACTCAACTAACTTATTCACTTGAGTGGAAAATTACATTAGTTATTCAAGTGGATTAAAAAATGACCAAAGACTAAACATATGTCCAAAAGATTACAAAAATTTAATAAACCTTTAATATTTTCAATAGTAGGTATTCATGTTGTTTCAAGCAGTGGTGGCTCCTTCTACAATCATGGCTTATATGGTGGACTAATAGCTTGATCCTCCATGCAAAAAAGATTGAGGATTGCCTAATAATTCCCTACATTTACTTGTGGATTATTGATGGTCCGAGCCAAGTTGACTAGCTTTCCAATCATTGAGAGGTTCCATGAACATCATTGATTTGGAAACATCTTATTTTCTTAAACAAACTAGACAAAAAATAACTTGTGTTTAATATTGAATGCTTTCACCTTTTCTTTGAGCTCTTGGTATTCTACCATTCTTTTTTCTAGCCTCTCTATGATATCATGTTGTGTAGTGTATTAATCTTGAATAACTTCTAACTCTACTTGTGTTATTTGTAGCTTCTTCCTTGTTTCATCATGAATCTTGTTTTCATCATCAAATAAAGAAAAGGAGTACAAGCTTGGTTTTCCACTTTATTTTTAGGATCACTAGTTATCAACATAGTAGGATTGACAAACCTAAGGTTAGCAAGCTTCATAGAATGTGTCAATTTCTTTATTCATGGCCTTTTGGTAGAAATTCTACAATATGTATGCCCAAGAACTGTAAACGATGAGCACAAAATAGCTCTATAGAATCATATAATATAGCATCTATAGGTGCAAAATAACATAAGGTAAGGAAAGTACAACCATGCTAATATAAGATTATTTTCCAAATATATTATTTACGATCTTCAATATTTTCTAAAAGGACATAATTTTCAAAATATTTCCTCATTGATATTACAATAACACTAGAAGGTCTACCTCTTCAACCTACTCTTGTATTTTTTGTAACAAATTTAATAAATTCACAAATTAGAAAGTCTACATAACATTTGTCCAGGTTTCACAAAAACCAAAAATATCAAAGGTATCAAAGAAGCTAATACTATTTAAAGAAACAAATTTACTTACAATTCCATCATTACTATTAAGAAATCTACACCTTAAAGGGCTTATATGTTTTTTGAATGGAATACAACATATTTGTAATTATTGCTATGTTGTTAGCATTTTAGTATGCTACAAAATCCTATTCATGAGCTACCATAACCTTTTTCTATTATTTAGCACTTTTTGCATACTCCTTTTAACTAAGATTCTTATTTATCCATATGTTTTTTCTATTCTCACTTTGCTTTAGTAACTCTCCAAACATGCACTCTATCTTTAACTTCATGAAACTTAATAATTATATGTAAGGGCTTTTCACAACATTCACCTAGAACCCTAAAAACATTTTTAATTTTTGGAGAATTTATATGTATATCATCTATAATTTGTTTTTAGATTTTTGAAACAAAGTTTTATTTGTTTCACCATCCATCTCTAGGATACCTACAAAATTTAAATTTCTTTCTTTTGTTCTTTTTGTGTTTTGCACTTTCAAAGCTTTTACAAATGCAAATTCCATCTTTGTCCCTATTCCTTTAAGATTAGATTTATTTTTATTTTTCCTCCCCTTCACTTCAAGCTATGCTAATTTTTGCAAAGTTTATTTATTATCCTTTGGAGTAGGCCTAGTGTACTTTTTCTCCCTTATTCTTCTATTTTAGGATTGGTAAACTTTGAAGAATTTCTTTGTTTTATTCGTGGATTTTATCAACAATGTTATCGTGCTAACCATATGCTCCCATTGTGCAACTAGAATTTATATACCTATGTGAGATGACATTTACTTCCAAAATCCAAATTGATTGATTCTCAACATGTTCTATACTTATATGAATCTAGTTTACTGAAATATTGATTGTAACAATATTATTATTAATAATATTTTATTTTATTTTTTCTGTTATTTTATTATTTTTTGTTGAACCTATATTTGTAGCCTCAAAATATTATTTTTAAAATTTCATCAATTTTAGTTAACAAGTCAATATTGTCATGAGCATACTCTACTTTTTTTAAGTGCTTATTTTCAATCACAAGGATACGATAACATAGCTTTCATTTATTCATTTTTTTAATAATTTAGAAACAAAGAAAAAATATATCTACATCCTTCTAGAGAGCATTTGAGTATTCATTTATGGATTATAGAGATTTTGTTTAAATATTTTTAGTACGGCAAAGATAATGAAAAAACATGTTCACAAAGGACATTTGTTTTGAGAAGGGACTCATATGCAGTTAACATTCTATCTAGTCTTAAATTCGCAACTTATATAGAAAATATGTTGGAGTAATGAAAGATGATAAATTCTTTAAAATGAAATTAAAACTGAAGCTTTATTACATCTAAAGATCCACATGAATTATTATATAGAAATTATATTTTTATGAAAAATAAAAATTCAAAAATTTTAGACGACTTTCTTTGTGCAACATTATTAACATTATCTCAAATAGGTGGTTATATCACATAAACGAAGCATATGCAAGTCATCTTTAAAGGCTCCAAGTTGAATTTGTCATTCATTTTCAATTTTAAAATGATGTGAGCATAAGTGAAGCTCATGGCACACCTATACTTGATTGGAATAGTAGCTAAAAAATAGTGAACTTTTGCATTACTTTATTAAATATAATATCATGTAAATAAATTTGTTTCTTGCCTTCTATATAAGACCACAACTATGTTAAAATTGTATTTTTACCTAACTCTCACTATGCTTAGGTTTTTGGTGTACTTCATCCTAAGAAATACTTCATTTTCTCATCTATTATTTAAAAAATACTAAGAGCACTCTGAATCAATATTCAAGAACTATTTTAGAGATATAGTTTTTCCTTGAGATACTCATGCTATTATTAGTACATATAATAAATTGGTACAGGGCTTCTTTTTCTAAAAAGAATAAATCACATGAGGATAATAATATTGAGTAAGGTGTTTGCATCTTCACCTTTAGTTCCTTGAGAGAAAAAGCCCTTTATACTTTTTCAATATCTTTTCAAAGTCTAGTACTAGGTCTAGGTTTTCAAGTAACACATAGTTTAGAAAATTTATTCCTTGACCTTCCAAGCCCATAATTTTAAATAGTTGCACTTCATTTTCAAAGCATATAAAGCCTTGAAACCTCAAGACACACTTTTTCCACTTATATCCACTTATTTTGTTCATATAATAAGACCTAAATATTTAAAAGGATCGACTATTCACACATTGGTATCTCCAAAATGGAAGTTATAATTTGTACTTTTGGTACCCCTCTAAAGAGAAAAGTACTTGAAGAAGGACAATCATGTGAAAACCAAGAAGATAGGTTAAAATGGTAAAGAATTAGTGAAAGTTAAAAAAAAAAACACTAATGAAAGGTAGCTAAAGTGGTTGCCTTTTGTTTGACAAGGATTTACAAGTAATAGGTTGCCAATTCAAGTCACACTCAAAACACCGTTATATTTATTCCTAATTTTTTTAAGGTATCATGTTGACTACATGGGATCTATTTATAGTCAAAATGTTTGCAAGTTCCAACATCCCCTTGCCTTTAAAACAAAAGGCCTTAAATAGTTTCTATGAGAAGATAAAAATAAAAGAGAGAGAAAAATCTATATACAAATAGGCATATATTAAGCTCAAGAAATATAAAGATATTGACCATGTCAAATGCATTAAGAACACAAGTAATTGAATTTTGGTAATAGAAAATGGAATTTTGGATAGGTGAAAAATAAATTTCCAAAAACTTTTGAAGACAAAACTTCCACAAACCCCCCCCCCAAAAGCCTCTAGCGAGGGGGCGGGGAGCCTGGGACATGCCTGGATCAATCAGAAGCTCTGGTTAAGGGTTTGGGAATGGGGCATACTACCCGCTTGCGATGATGCCCCATGGTGGTTGCAGTTCACGGGGGATCTAGGGTTGGGGTCTGCGGTTGGTGTGGGGCTAGCAGCTCTGGCCTACGCTGTACTGATTTATAACCTTCTTTTTTGGGAATAAAAATTTGCTTGATTTTTTCCATAAAAAAATAAAGAGCTAAATTTTATAATAATCAATGAATTTTTATTGATTTAGCTTAAGACAATCTTATCTAGATGAAAATGGTAAAGCATGTCAATCAAACACCATTCTTATAGAAGTTTAAAGATAATGGAAGATACAAGAGTTACATAGCTAACAAATTATTCCATAAAATTAAGAATGATTGAGAAATGCCTAAAACCTAAAGAAAAAACATTATTATTCCCATATACATGAATAAAGAAGATGTGAAAATTTGTAAAACCATTAAAGAAATCAACTTATGAGTCCTACTATAAAACTCTAAAAAATCATTATAGAGGAAAACCTTAAACTTGAATTAGTAATGTTAAAAATCAATTTGAAGTTATGTTAGGAATATCAATTATAAATATTATTTTTTAAAATAATATTTAATGGAGAAATTTAAACCATTTAAAAAATCTAAATATGATCTTTGTTTACTTAAAAAGGTATACATTATTTAGAAATATTAATTGGTAAAATTTACAAAGAAGAAGGAGCATTATAAATATATTAAAGTAATTCAAAACATGTATGAAGGGGCTATTAATTCTAATATTTCAATCACAATAGGTGTGCATTAACAATTTTAGCATAGGATGAAATCCCTTGGTGTATGTTACTTACATGTGATATTATATTCTTAGATACATCTTTAAAAAAATATTATCTTTAAAATAGAAAAGTATAATGAGCTTCTAAAATTTCTAAAATCAAGAGATTTGAAAATTTTTAGAAGCAAGATAGAATGTGATTTTTGTGAAAGTATAAATAGTGATGAAATAAAAGCAAAATTCATGGCTAAAATGTCCTCACTACACATAATGAAAGTACATTAGATCAATGCCCCAATGAAATGATGATAAAGATACACAAAATATAAACAAGGCAAGATGGTCAAAATGGAGATAGGATAGGGCTATTTAATAGGATTAAAGATTCCAATAAAACTAAAATGAAAAGTTTACAAAATTGTGATCACGCTTACTATTTTATACAATGTTAAATGTTGAGTTGTAAATTAACATAAAAAGAAACTAATATAAAACAAATACAAATGCTTAGATAGATGTTGAATATTACAAAACAAGAAAAACTGAATAATACAAATATTAGAGGAAAACTTTAAAAGATAAGGTACAAGAATGGTATCTTAAATGATTTTTTTTTTTCGAAAAAGGTCGAGAGAAAAATTATATTCCAAAAAATTTGAAAGGAGCTATATAGATGCGTAGTGGGGACTAGAGTCGTTGGCCCCACACCAACCAAGAAAGAAAGGACCCCCAGAGGAGCCGAAACCTACCCCCCCCCCCCCTTCCCCCTCCACAGGCATCCCCGCAGGTAGGCAGGCGGCCACCACCCCCGACGCAAAAGCGAGAAACCCCAAAAATCAGGCGAAAAATCGAGGCGTCCCAACCCCTATAGGCCTTTCCCTCAGCCACCGCCTACTACCTTTTGGGGGAATTTTGTCTGGAATTATTCCCCTGGGCAAAGTGCATGCTGGGCCCTGGCTATCCTGGCCCCGCCGGTAGGCAGCGTCGGTTTTCCTCAATCATTTGAGCGATGCCCATCATATGATCCTTGAGGATGCCCTCAATCCAAAGTAGCGTCTGGATCAACGACTGAGTAGGGGGGTTCGGAAGCTGCCCCCCCATGTTGCTGGTGGCGGTATCATATTTCGTCAGCGAGTCCTCCTCGGAGGGTTGTCTCGGCAAGTTTTGTTCTTGGGCAGCTTCAGGGTGCTGGATCGTGGTCCCCTCGCCGGACTCATGGCATTTTCACTTTCGCGACTCCTAAGGATCTAAAGGTTGGGCTAGCAGGGAGGAAGTGCTAGCCAACCACAGGGCACGAATCAGCTTGGGATGTCTGTTAGGGTGGCACCTCCGCAGAGACTCCCAAAGAAACAGCGGGAGGTTGATGGAGGTGTCGTCATGCATGCATTGAAGGAATTTAAAGTGCACCCCATTCAGCTTGTGGTGCGACCTGGAATGGATGAAGTAGCGTTTGTCCAACTCCGCCGCCACCTTCCAATCGGACAAGAGGGTCGTCCCCTTGATATGTCTACTAGCCATCTTCAGGATGGGGCCCTCGAAGAAATCGAGAGTGGTCGCATGCGAACCTACAAACGGGGGGATGTGAGCGCCACTAAAGGGCACCCTAATCGCAGCCACGACCGACGCTGCCATGATATGAATCTGCGGCCCTCTAAATGTGGTAGTCTCCTCACACCAATTTGTGTAAAAGGGATGGGTGTCAAGCTTTGGGTTAGCGGCCATTCTGGGCAAACTTTGAGTCCATCTCATGCGGGAGGCCCAGCGCCAAAGCTCTAGGTGACGTTGAATAGCTATCACGGGTGGCTCGACGCGAGTATGTGGGTCCATCGCGACAGTAATTTCATGCCAAAATTTCCTGAACCTGCCAGATAACACAGTTAGGGGAGGGAAGGCCGCACCTTTAAAGATGCATTCATTTCTGGCCTTCCACAAAATCCATAGCGCTGTTAGCATCGACGAGTTACTAGAAACAGTTGGGGGATGGAGACCAGCCGTATGCCAGAATTTTCTGGTAACGTGGCACTCATGCATGAAGTGCTATAACGTCTCAGTATTTTGATTGCACAGGGGACAATGGTTACTGATTTCCATGCCCCTTGACTGCAATAATGTCCAGACAGGGAGGGCTTGGTGGAGGATCAGCCACCCAAACATCTTGATTTTTTTTGGGAGGATTCCCTTCCAGAGCTGCATCCAACACAGATCAATCGGGAATTGCTTCTGGAGGTACTGACGAGGATGTAGGGAGATCTCGTAATCATTGCCCAACGACCTAACATGGGCACACAGCTGTCTCCAGATGAAGGAGTCGGAACCAACCGCTGTCCAGGGCCTATACTTTCGCTGCAGAATTTGCGCCCAGAGGGAGGGATCTTCCAGCATGGTGGAAAGCCGCTGGATCAGCCTCTGCCTTCCTAAGGCTGCCTCCACCTTGAAAGGGAGGATGCCAAACCACCCAGCATCACGCGGTCGTGCAGTTTTGGTCCACTCCACCAAGTGCATCTTTTTTCCTCCTTATCCTCCCGACCACACGAAGTCGCACATTATCGTATCTATCTTCGTGGTGACTCCAGAGGGCAGGGAGGCCACCGAGGCAGCAAATCTAGCCATGGCCCCCAACACCGCGGCCGACAGCATGATTTTCCCTTTACAAGACAGGAAACAATTCATCCAATCGGTCGTGCATTTTTGAATTCTCATAATGAGGGCCTGCCAGGTTTCTCGTCTGTGCCAGTTGTGGATGGGGATACCCAAATATTTATCGTACACCTCACCTGGCAGGATCCCCAGGATTTGAATAATCCTGCTACGCACCAAATGATGGGTGTGTGTGAAATACAGCGTGGACTTTCCGGTGTTTGTCTGCAGTCCCACTTCCCGCTGGAAATGATCGAACGCCCTCATTAAAGCCTTGACTTGTAGCATGGTGACCCTAATGAAGATCATGGTGTCATCCGCATAGTGGGCAGTGAGATAGGGAATGCCATGCAAATCCAGTCCATGGACAACCTCCTCTGCACAATAGATTTGTAGGAGGTCCATCAACACTAGAAAAAGGAGCGGGGAGAGGGGGTCGCCTTGATGTAGCCCGCGTCTAGTCCCATGGAAGCCCCACAAATGCCCATCAATATCCAAGGAGTACCGCCCTCCCCATTGCATCTGCAGGCAAAGCTCCACAAAGTCCCTGTCCAGGCCTTTCGTAAGCAATACGTTCCGCAGGGCCACCCAACTAACGGAGTCGTAAGCCTTGGTAATATCGAGCTTGATGCAAAGGCCTGGGAATTTAGCAACGCGGAGGGAGTGCTGAATTTCCTGTAGCAGCAGGACTTGGTCTTGGATGTGGTGGCCCTTTATGAAAGTAGCCTGGTTTTTCCCCAACAGCCGTGGCATGAGGGGACGAAGCCTGGCAATGAGCATGCGCAAAAACAAACGCAGAATTGAGTTGTAGACATTGATGGGATGTAAATGTCCTGGGGAAGTGGACTTCTCCATCTTTGGTAGCAGGACCATGTGGGAGCAATTAATTTCTTTGCGGACTTGACGCCACGCCAGCATGTGGTTGAAAGCGTCGAGCAGGTTCGCCCCCAGCACGTCCTCGAATTCCAGAAAAAATTCAATGGGCCAACCGTCCGGCCCCGGCGCCTTATCGGCAGGCATCTCTTACAACATGGTACGAAGTTCTTGATGCGAGAAGGGGTGCAACAGCCCCGAATTATCAACTTGGGTCAGGGCCTTGTGAACAGGCACAGAAACCGGGTTGATAGACTGCCACGTCCAGACCTGCTGCCAATAGTGCAGCAGTCTGTCCACACCTGAAAGGGGGTACGTTTGCTCTCCCTGCAAGAGACATTGCAGTGGACATTGACGATTTCTATGGTGCTCCTTTGCTGTGGTGAAAAGGAATTTTGTGTGACGATCCCCTACCCTCAGCCACTGCACCTGGGCCCATTGACGCCAATAATCTTCCTCTTCACCTTGTAGCTGCTGTAATTCTGCCTAGAGGACGAGCTCCTTGCAGTTGTGGTCCGCTCCCTGCTCCTGCTAAGCCTGAATTGCTTGCAGCTAAGCCTGAAGCTCGCAGCGATTTCCTTTGAATCTATATTTTTCCTCAGTGTCGAGATTTTTGATTTTCTATTTCAGGGTCTTTAACTTGTTTTTCAGGAAATCCCGTGGGTCCCCCAAGCACGGGTGTCCGTGCCAAATGTCTTGCACCAGCGCGCCCAGCCACGTCTTTCGGAGCTAGGTGCGCTCGAACCAAAATGGACAAGGGCACTAAAATGCGTCACTGTCCAATTCGCAGAAAGTAGCCCTGTGGTCAGAGGCCATCCAGACCCCCTGTAACCGTGGATACCCCAGTCGGTTAGTAGCACCCTGTTGACCCACACCCGGTCAATCCGGGATTGGACCTGTGCGGTGCCTTGACGGCGGTTGCTCCAGGTGTACCTGCACCCTGCAATTTCGATGTCGGTGAGGTCATTTTGTTGCAGCAGCGTAGGAAATTCGAGTGCCCCTGGGGGCTCTGCCATGGAGCCTCCGGATTTCTCCCAGTTGTAGAGCCTTTGGTTGAAGTCACCGATTAGCAACCAACCAGCGTCGTTGGGGACAAGCCCCACGATGCGCGCAAGTTCCTGAAGGCGAACTTGCCACCCCTGAGCACCATAAACATTAGTAATCTAGACATCTGGCCCCAACAAGTGCACCATAATGCACCAATCAGAGGTGTCCCAGACATATGAGTCCGCCTTGGTGAGGATCGCAAGGCCTCCCGCAAGTCCCCTGCTAGGCACCAGATGGTTGTGCCACCCCAGCCATTGCAGCACCTGGGCTTCTGTCTGCTGAAGCTTTGTCTCTTGTAAACACACAATATCACACCTCTCATCTCGCACCATGCATTTCAGGGTATGTCGTTTCTATGGGGTACCCTGGTCCCTACAGTTCCATGAGAGAGAACCTTCATGGGGACATATGTCTTTGGTACACCTCCTGGAGTGTAGGCTGCACGCCCAAATCGACAAATAACTATGTGGCCTTGTATCGGCGAGTGTTGTTTTCTGATCGCCCTACCTTGAATGCTGCTAGCAGCATCACCGTCCCTCAGTCGTTTCTTGGCCTCGTTCCCCCTGGAGGGGAGTGGGGCCGCACCGCCCCATGGCTAGTATTTATCCAATCCGTGACCAGAGGCGGCGACAGAGCTCCCCCGGCAGGCGCCCCCCCCCCCCCCCCCCCCCCCCCGGG
>MNCI01028235.1:0-42570 GCA_015680685.1 Gnetum montanum
GTGTTTAGGATGTAGTGCACAAGGAAAGATTCAGACATCTCAACCACAAGTGTTTTTAGTTGAGCCGCTATGTCCCTCATGTGCATGATGTGCTCATGCACACCACCAATTCTAGTTAGCTTCATGGATGAGAACTTCATTATCAAGGTGCTAGCCAATGCTTTGTCTGATGTTTCAAATTGTTCATCAATAGCTTTTAACAAAGCATGCACATTGTTATACTATTCCAATAGTCCACGTATACTAGCTGAGATCTTGGTTTTTATGAACATTACGCAGAGACGATTAGATCGCTCCCATTTATCATAACGACCAATATCATCTGGATGAATGGTTGCATTAACCGCAAGTGGTTCATCCTTACGGATAGCATAATCAATGTCCATCCATCCTAAATGAAGGAGAATTCTCTCGTTCCACACCTTGTAATTATCACTCATCAATTCAGGAATGTCACATTTAAAGTCAGAGTAATTTATAGGTTGCATAGCTGCAAAATAAACATGCTTATGGCACTAAATTTTAGGCTATAAACTGTAGGACATGTGTACCAATGTAAACATGCAAAAATATGAATCACATGACATAAAATTGCCCGTGGGCTAAATTTTAATTCAAACAGACTCATATATCCTTATGATGAAGCTATTAAACTATATTCCTTTTCTTAATCCCTGTGGGCAAATTAAGAAAAATAATTCAATACTTCACCCTGATTAATCACTTAAAATATAATGGAAATTCATGTGGGAAAAAATCTATCATATGACAGATGATTAATCACAATACTATATATGTGATGAAATACCTTAGGGCACATTTACCAATGTAAAACATGCAAGATATGAATCAAATGACATAAAATTGCCTGTGGGCTAAATTTTAATTCAAATGGATCCATATATCCTTATGAGGAAACTATTGAATTATATGCCTTTTCTTAATCCCTGTGAGCAAATTAAGAAAAATAATTCAACATTTCATCCTGATTGACCACATTAAATATAATAGAAATTCCTGTGGGATAAAGTCTATTATCTTACATGTGATTAATCACAATTACTTATGTGATCCAAAACTCTTAATTTATAATTTTGTATAATCAAAGATGTTGTGGCCACTCTATGACTATACAAATTATAAGGATCACTAGTAAATGATGCAAAAATTTTCTTTCTTGTTATACATATGATTACATTATGCATCAAAATCAATATTGACAAAATGCAATTAAATTCTAAGCAAGCATGAAAAAACCTACAATCATTTCTTGCTTGAAAAACACCAAAACATGAGTCCATAATTTCCATTTTTTAAAACAACAATGGAATATATATCTATATATATATATTCTTCCACATGAATCATTTAAATCAATGCATCCTTATTTCGAAAAATGGTAGTATTAAAAACTGTCATTCCAAATGCCAAAATTACTCACCCATGTGAGAAAATTAAATATTTCAAAGGCCATCAGTTTAAATTCAAATGTCCAAAATTGCAGGAAAATTCCTTTTTCATGTTAAAGGATATTTCAAAATACTAAGGCATCACTTATCGGTATATTCAAAATTATGGCAAGAAAAATTGCAGCAGAAATAAAAAGGTTCTGTTAAATTTTGACAGTCGCTTACAGAAATAGCAACAACAATATTCAATCCTTTACTCTTCCTACAGCATCCATTGCCTCAATCGAATAGACTGCCTGAGATAGCACCATTCTCTTAGGGTAGCAGATCCATGGCCAGAAGAAAACATAAGGCCAGCATGAAAAATCAAGGATCCAAATGCTGAAGCACTCATTCTAATTGGGCTAAAGGGGACACCATAAATTGAGGTTCTAGATCTCACTAGTTCTACTAACATCATAAAAATATGTAGACAAAAATTGTAGAAACCCCGAAATGCATAGACAAAAATCGCAGAAATTTGCAAACAGAAACAATGCAGCAAAACCCAGAAAACCAAAACTAAGCATCAAGGCAGAGATCCGACCTTGCTCCGATACCAAATGTAAGAAATCTTACGTGCATCAAAAACCGGATTGCACAAGCAGAAGCATGTAAAAATAGATCTCTTAATCTACAAATGTGCATGAAACAAAAATGCACAAATCAANCAATTACCATTTATTAGAAAAATATGAGACCATTACAAGATAACAATGAATAGATTTCAACGGATGGATTGCAATGAGTTGTCACCATATGTTGCAATTGATGACAATTGTTTCCAGACGTTGCTTGCCAAGGATAGCAATGTAAGCTGTCAATGGATAGCAACGAAAACTATCAATGGATAGCAACGAAAACTATCATGTTGCTGTCCAAAGCTATCACATTGTTACACTAGGTAGCTATTAACATAAATAAAAAATCTTCTCATAACTATTTCTTTAACTCTAGTTCAATGCAAGAAACTTTTGGGGTCTAAAGATTAGAATTGAATGTATCCATATCTTCAAAAAAATCAATCCAAGATATAAATTAGCATCATTTCATTGGATTACTTTAGCATCCTGGCATTTTTCACTTATTGATTTATCATTTAGATTGGCTAAGCTTCAAAGGGTTGGAGGATTGATTGATTATAATACTATAATAAATCACCTCTTTTGAGGCATGCTTATTCATGCCTCTAAAAGAAAATTATGTTACTTATACATATATATATATATGAAAGTATACTATTTTTCCATATAAGGCCTCATTAGAGGTGTAATAGAGACCATGCTTTATCTAACATACAAATAATACAATTGTCACAACTTTTATAATATAAGATCTAATAGAAGTGGTGGGATACATTTCACCTCTTAACAACATAAGATGAGTGAGCCCTCACATCACTAATCTAATATATGTCACTAGTGATCATGCCCCTTATCAAACATATATGATGCTAATGCTCACATTACTTATAGTGTATATATGATGCTAGTACTTGTGCCACTAATAATATATATATGACATGAATGAATTGTGTAAGGAAAAAGTAGAAGATACACCATAATAATATGACTTTAAAAAAATTTCTCTCTCCAAAATGCCTACCTAAAATAGAACTTCTATTTTAAATAGCAAAACAAGATTATTTTATTTAAAATCAATAAAAATTAAAATATTTTAAGAATAATAAATTCAAGATGATAAATCCAAAATCTATCAAAATAGCACAAAATTGTTGATATTATATGTCACAACTTTGATATTTTATAATCTATCTAATAGCACAAAATCAATAAACTCTACCCAACAATCATTTGCAATCAATAGAAAAGAGAATAAAATTCAAAAGTTTAAGTTTATTGAATAAAGTATGAAATTTAACTGATAGATGAATTTTGAGATATCTACATTATCCATATTGAAATATCATTAAGGCATTGATATGTTAAAATCTTTGTAGCTTTGTAGATATTTTTTTTCAAAAAATTTAAAAATACAAGAATGTTTGCTAAGCTTTTAATTTAAACAACTAGCACAACATTTTACTGAGGTATTCTCCATAATGAAAATTTGAATATAAAAAATAATAAAGGAAAAATAACAAAATCATCATATTTCATCCAAAATATAGATTCAATAGTCGTACCCAATCGTACATATATTGATGTACTAATATAAAAGATTGGCAAGCTCAATAAATATATCAATGTAGTAGAAAATAATGAATTTTATTAAATCATTACATCAAAATAAAAAGGGAAAGGCCTAAAAATGCTTCTTCGTAGAAGTAGTATTGATTTCTTTAATGATATCCTTTATCATATTACAACCAAAATAGTTCTAGCTATAAGATCCAAAAGCTACATCTTTAAAAACTTTATCAAGATTAAACCATATACTACATAAAATGTAGTAGGATCCATGTATTCCTCTCACCACATGGGAGGTGTTTTTGCTAAATTAACATTATATTGTTATAAGAAAACATGAGGAACCATCAATAGAAATAAAGCTACTACAAAACCTAAAACTACTACTACCATAGCATTCTTATAAAAAAAATTTCTTGTAATGCAAGATTTGTAAAACATGCTATAACTTTCTACAATAGAGGAAAATTAATCTTTGCATCACTACTTTATCACATGAATAATCCATACAAGGTTTTATGCGTAATGTTGTACTTTGAACTCATCCATTCAATATCATCACAAAATCCAAATTGGTAACCCATCCTAGATAGTTATGCTCATGTCCACAAAGAAGAAATCAAAAATAAATAAATTTATTAATTTAATGATATTCTAGGAAGTAATAATGCATCTAAATTTGTTACACAGTTGAATATTTTTGCACATAGTAGACATGAAGTTAATGTTGCTATCTTGTTAATGCTATCATAGTGAAACATCAACATTGATGAGCAGCGAGGTACCCCTACACTCAACCATATGAATCACAAGCATTCACACATGATTCGATCAAATTCTATGGATGGGACTAGTTGTGCATCTAGATTTCTATGCTTTGACTGTAATTTGTTGTCTTCCCACTTGGACTAGTGGTAGCTATGTCACGTATGGTTTAGTCCAAAGTGAGGCATATGATGTTGTTCCTAATTCTACACTACTCCTAATGATGATAAAGAGATGAATTAATTAAACTAATGAATGCTAGAAAACAATATGTGAACTAGCCTATGTGTGATGAGTACCTCCACTTCATCATCCATACACGTCTTGGACTTCATGAGGCTACTTCTGGGATTGCCAAGCATATGTCACTAGTTATGCCAAACAATAAACTTCTGGATTATCAAGTATCTACACTTAAATGCTTAATAATAGGAATAGTAAATAACAATAATAATAGGAATAGTAAATAACAATAAATGAAAACATTCAACTAAGGAAAGTAGTAAATAATTAATAATTAAAATAAATAATAATGTAAGTGGATGCTACAATGATGGAAGTAATCTCGATCTTTATTGCCAATCATGTAACATGTCCAAGTACATCACACTTGAACAAGGATGTCATACAATTACAAACATCACACTATGGGCATTTAGAAAATATTCTAACTCTAGAGAAAATAAACTACAAGAGCTTCACTACTTTAACTAAAAAAATAAATGGAAATCATGAGCCTGAGTGCTATATTTATAGGCCAAAGTATACCCTGCAATGTTGAATATCCGACGTCACATCCTGGTCTACGTGGCATATTCAATGTCAGGCATCCAATGTTGGGGCACCAATAACAGGGCTCTAATACAAGTATCTAATGTTAAGGCTAGGAAAATCATGACTCATCATACCCTCATGACTGAATGAAAACTCATTCTTGAGTTAAACAAAATGAGGAACAAGTTCCTTACAAAATATTGGGTAGGTATGGGATTATTGACTGACATACAAACTAACTCAAGTAGAATAGACAAACGCTGAGCTTCCAAGTATACATACCAACTAACTCAGGTAGAATAGATAGATGCTGAGTTTCCAAGTATACAGAGTTACAAGCTTTTACAAAATTTGGTGTTCATGATAAGACAAGTGAACACCTTGGATAACACTGACATCCAACACCTCTTAGTAGTAAAAGAATGAGAGAGAAGATCCAATGATCACGAATGGTCCTCATTGTATGGTACTACCACATCATCCTTGGTGAAGATAGTCCCACTTCTAGTCCATGCTTCCCACTACAATCACAATAGAATCATGAATTAGTATGTAATGTGTAACACATAACTGTTAAGTACCTTTTCTCTTTGGTGGTTACACTCGACTAGGTTCTGATTATGGTAAATTGATTTCTTTAGGAGTGTTAGCAGGAAGGCTAACAAATAGGATAAAATAGATAAGTGGTCCATTAAAGTTGAAAAAGTTTGACACAAGGAAATATTTGAAGACAGTGTAAGAATTCACAATAATAAAAAGGAAAGTTTACTAAAAAATATTATGAAGATGTGCACAACTGGATGTCATTGATGGGGTGAACAAAAGGATTTAATTATAAGAGTGTCTAAGGGTTAGGAACTTAACTAACCCAACCAAAAGATATGTAAGTGGATCCTCCCCAAAGTAGGCATAAGCCTTTTATGCCCTTTCGTAACTTCAAAACAAAGAGTCCATGGGCTCTGTGGATGATTAATGGTTTACAGAAGGTTAAGTACAAAAAGCTGGAAGAAACTAACTAAGGATTCCGACACATCAAACTAAGACATTAAATTAAGAACATAAAACTAGTAGTGAGGTGAGACATGGAAAGCATAGATGGTTGAAAGAGAGTAGAATGGAGTTCCTAATTAAGGTCACATGAAGGCCCCTATGGATTTTGTGGTTAAATGACTTGATAGGATCCATCCTTAGTCCAGAAAAAAACCAACCACATTCAGTGACTTTGCATCATCATTCTTGTTACATCCCATCCCCAGATGTCATGGTAAACGTCAAATATATGATATATTAGACATTATGCATACAAAGAAAACATACCAAATGTAAAATATAAGTAATATTTAGCATTATGTATAAAGGAAATAATAGGAAAAATGTAGAAAAGAAAGTAAAAGAATGCTTTATTAATATGGAAGAGTGTATCCGGATCATTCTTTGAGAGTGTTTCTTAGGGTTTTCTTCCTTTAGCATCTATCCCTTAGAGGAAATCTAGAACTATCACCATGGTTAGGCCTATAACCTGGCCAGAAGGGTGGGCCAATCCCCTCCCTGTCTTGCTTCACCCAGCTTCCTATGACTTACCTATACTAGCTCCACCACCCCATGACTTACCTATATTGGCTCCGCCATTCCCATGTTGGCATGACCTCTAACCCTAGGTATAAATTCCTTAGGTGAAACTCCTAAAGGTTCCTCAAGAAACATGTCCATTATTACAACATGCCCTTTCAAGTCTTAATCACAACTACCCCTTTTTGGGTCTTGTTAAGATAACAATAACACTTGTTATGAAAAGACACCACCTTCATTAGGTAACCGCATCATTTGGGAATGGGGATGTAACAATTCTAAGACCAATCCATCCTCTGAGATACAAGAGTGGTTCCACAGAACAACCACCATTCCTTATTAGAGGAAAAGTAGGAAGTGAGGAAGGGCCTTAGTTAGAGGGGATGAGTCCCATAACCAATGCTTGTACCTATTTATTTTGTCTAAGGGATGTGCTTTGAATTATCATTATTTTTTTTAATGAAAACCACACCATGTAAGGACCTATTCAACTTTCTTTTATTAGTGGACACAAAATGGTAAGAAATTCATGAAAACACACATGCACCCAGGTAAATAGGAAGGCACAAAGAATACCAAATCCCCTTGAAGCCACATCCTATTCAAACCTTTGAATCCTTTGCAATTCCAAAAACTACCAAAGTCACAAATTTATTAAAGTTTTATTAATGAAAAAGGGACTACACATGTCCAAAACAAGAAAAACCATAGAGTTTGTGTATGGGTGGATGTCGTGGACTCACTACCTATTGCATGAAAAAAAACCATGTCCTAATCATCTGTAACAAAGTTCAAACCCAAAAACCAAACACCAACAATCAAATAACAGAAATAGTACATACCACCATCAATCAATTCATTACCACTGTACTTGGAACTTATTAACAAAAAGTTAGAAAATCACACCAAAATAAAAGAAAATATAAAAGAAGGTGTAAAATATTCAAGAAATAGCAAATGTACTAACAATGGTGTAAAAAAATTAGAGAAGATTAATAACATGAAAACAAGAAGATGTAAAATAAAGAATGTGTAAAACAAAAAATTGTAAAACAAGAAGATGAAAAACACTTAAGAATCTTGAAGACTAGAATGGGAGGTAACCCTCACAACTAAACATTTGGCCATGACAAGGATTAATAAGTGGATAATAGGGATCCAAGCATATATGAAACATTGGTAACCGTTCATGTCCTAGCCACTGGGTATCTATTGGTGGTGTGATGGCTAGGTAGAAAAATTGTTGGTGACACACTTAGTTATTAAATGTATGGTGGATTAGGATATGAGGTATGTGAAAATTATGGATGGCTAATCCATGATTGCACCCTTGATCATGATATGGTATGCATGGATTTGTTTGTCTCCCCATGCTTGTAGATTCATTAGTTGAATTTGGGATTGGAGTACTATGGATGGTAGCCCTTGTGTAGGCTCAGTGGATGGTGGTAGTGAAAAGAAAGGTGGTGAACTAAATTGGCATTGTGCTAGATTAGATGATGTGGTGGGTCCATGTGTGATTTACTTCAGCTTACGGCCTTTCCTCTAGAAGGAGTGTTTCCTACATTGTGGTTGAGACCCACTGGTGTTAGCATGTCTATGCACATGTGTAGTACAAGTGGCATTCATTTGTTGATATTGTGGTGCAAAACCTTCTTGTGTCCTTTCTGGTGGCATATAAAGATGCAGATTATGAGAATATCAAGGGTAGGATGGATGGTAAGAGGCACAAGGTGGTGATCCTTTAGGGAATGTCATGAATTGATGGTACTTGGAAGAGTCGTAGTGGTGATTAGAAGTAGAGGATATAGAACTAGTTGGAGAAACAAGGTGTTGAACATAGTATCCATGCAATTTCAACAGGTAGGAAGGATAGGGATGATTTGATGGTGGCCTCCCCCACAACTATGATTGTTGTCACTACAATTGATGACTATGTTGAGGCTGGTAATAAGTCTCTCTAGAATGGTATGATCGGTTGTGGGATTTTCTATAATTACCTTGTGGGAGAGGAAATCTCCTAAGCATGTGCTTTTGCACAAACTTTAGATTTAAGGCACCTACCCAATACTCTCATATATGCAACAAGACTAGGCAATGGCCCTTTGGATGATCATATATGTAGATGTGACAGCCATTAACTTCATCTATGGTTGAGTCTATAGCCTCACTTTCTTTAGCCATGTTTCCCTTTTGCCAAAAAGTGTTCTTAGCTATTTCTTGATATTGTATCCTTTGTTTAGTGTGATTACTTGGCTTGTTTTCCATGATCCTCTCCTTGACTATCTTAATGAGAGTTGTAACATTTTTACATATCCATTTAGACATCCCATTAGACTTTGCTTCAAGTTCATCAATAGACTTCTATATTGGCAAGGTTTGTTGCGAGATCACCTTATCAAAAGTGGTTTCATTCTCCTTACCAAAGATCTAGACCTCCTTCTATTGAAGAGTTGGATCCCATTTATATTTCTTGACATTCTCCCATTTGCATATCTCTTCTTCTTCTTTTTCCACATGTTCTATTAGCTCTTTGATCTAATGGACTTGAAGCTTGTATAATTGCCCTGGGGCATACATACCAAGGGTCTCTCATGTGTCATTATGAATCCCATCTATGATGTGGAAAAGTTACCTTTCCTGGGAGAAACGATGGCCTAGGCATCTATTCAATAAGGCATAATATCTATCTAAGACCATGTCCAAGGATTCATGTTGTTCTTACTTCCACTCTTGGATCTATCTCCTTAGATTGGAAAATCTTGCATAGGTTTTGTGTTTCTCATTGAAAAGTTCTAGCATTATAGACCATCATTGAATTGAATTTGATCTCAATGATCTATACCACACTTCGACTTTATTAATTAGTGTCCTAGGAAAGAGCTTAAGCTTTTACCATCCACTTTCAATGTTGTAGAAAGCATAGGCATCATGGAAGGCTTGTAAATGATGTTACAGGTTTGAATCATAGCCTCCTACAAATTTAGAAATATTATTCATGTTATACTTGGGTAGACAACTCTTTTTGTGATTCCTATGAGATATCTTAATAGCCTCTGTGATTTGCATTAGGCTCTTAGTGGCTAGTAAGGGTTCATCATCATCAAATAGCTTATGAGGAAAATTTCTATGTTCATGGTGAATTCTTTAAATTTTCCCATGGGTTCGATTCTAGTTTTTAGTTTGACCCTTTAATGGAGCTCTATCTCTATACCTACGTTCATCTTTGTCAGAACTAGACATTGAAGGGAAAGAGAAATATGAAGAACTGGAAGAATTTCCATGACTTCTATGGTATTCTTTAGGGTTCCTTAATTTATTGTTTCTTGGTTTTGAGGAGGTCTGAGGTCTTGAGGCCCTCCCTAGTCTAGGACATACATCATCTCCTCCAAGATTGTCTACATTAGATGAATGTAGTCTTTGAGTGTCATTAGGGTGGTCATGATCATAAGAAACCCCTGCATAAGGTTGATCACTCCAATCTTCTTCATCATATATCTCGTTAGTTCTCTAATGAATGTGTTCTCTATACAATGCATTATCACTTCCATGTAAGAGAGACATTGTTGTTGGTTTATGATGTGTGTGGGCTAATAGTTTTTCAAAGATATATTGTTAATCCCTTTTACAAAAATTATGTATAATATAACTAACTAGATAATTAGCACCATCCCCATCAATGATGCTAATGATAAGTGGTGAGGTACCCCTACACTCAACCATACAAATCACAAGTGTTCACACATGATCTGGTTGAATTCCATGGATGGGACTAGTTGTGGCATCTAGATCACTATGCTTTGATTGCAGTTCGTTATCTTCCCTTTTGGACTAGTGGTAGCTATGTCATGTGTGGTTTAGTCCTAATTAAGAGATGAATTAATTAAACTGATGAATGATAGAAAATAAGATCTAAACTAGCCTATGTGTGATGAGTACCCACACTTAATTTTCTATACACATCTTGGACTTCATGAGGCTACTTATGAGATTGCCAAGTGTACATCATTGGTTATGCCAAATAATACACTTTTTGATTAACAAGTATCTACACTTAAATGCTCGTGATTAAGGCGTACACATTCCACTTAATAACAAGAATAGTACATAACAATAAATGAAAACATTTAACTAGGGGAAGTAGTACATAATTAATAACTGAAAGTAATAATAATCTAAGTGGATGTTGCAATGATAGAAGTAATCTCAATCTTTATTGCTAGTCATGTAATGTGTCCAAGTATGTCACACTCAAACAAAGATGCCATACAATTACAAACATCACATTGCGGGCATTCAAAAAATATTCTAACTCTAGAGAAAACAAACTACAAGAGCTCCACTACTCTTTCTAAAAAACTATATGCAAATTATGAGACAAAATGCTATATTTATAGCTGAAGTATACCCTATGACGTTGAATATCCAACATCTTGTCCTGGCCCCAATGTCGCATACTTGACATCATGTATTCAACGTCAGGGCTCTAAAGTTGGGGCACCAATAACAAGGCTCTAATGTCAAGGCCAGGAAAATCATGACTCATCAAACATTAACATAAAAAAATAAAATAAAACCATAGGTATTCTTATATCTCTAATGTGAACTTTGTATGTGCCTTCACTTGTTTTTCTTTGTGTTAGTTTTTAAAAGTAGGCATCAGAGTTAAAATGAGTCATTCTTTATCATTATACATTTTGAACTTTTAGGTCCATTATTTGAAGTTTGAACCAATATCAACAACTTTAGAATGTTTTCTTATGATTATAAAAAAGATAGCATGATAATAATATCATTTGTAGACTACCTACCATGGATTTACATAATAAATTTAAAAAATAATTAAATAGTATCTTGTGTTTTGTCTGAATTTAGCAAAAAGGGATATATGTAATAAAATTGTTAGTAGTTTCAATGACCTATGGGGATCAAGTGTCACTTTGATGAAACATTGTTAGAAACAACAATTGTAGTAACCAAAGCTAACAAAAGAGTAGTAAAATTATACAGAAATTCTTTGAAATTATTTTTGAAGAACGTACCTATTATAAGTAGCTAAAAGAACATACATTTACTATTTTTGGAGTATTTTGAAATGGATTATAAGGGTAACAAAAAAGGAAAAATTAGAAATAACTATATGAGATTAAGCCAAATAAAGATGGAGAAGAGAGAAAATAAAAAGAGAGTGTGCATCTCTAATAATATCAAAACCTGGGCATAAATATAAATATTAAGAAGTTTACATCTATATACATAGAATTAGTAAGAAGAAATATATCTTTAAGTTGGAATTAAAAAATTTACCTTGCTTATTTTCAAAAAATACATAGTAAAAAGACTTTGAAAAATAAAAAAATGTAAACGTGACTTAAAGCTCTTAACAATAATAATTGTGATAAAGTTATATAAAGTAATTCCATAATACACATTATTATGTAAGTGTATATAAATATGGATGCTTTTAATTTTCATATATTATAAAATAAAATAATGAATAATACACCTAATTTTTAATAGTATAATTCTAGCAAAATGAAAGATCAAACTTTATTCAAGCAACACTTATCTAATGAGTGAGAATATTATATGCATAGTTTACAAAGATAACATGAAGTAAATGAAGAAAAAATATTATTATAGATCATATGATCCATAAAACAAAATCCCAATTCTCTTGGAAGGGATCTTTGCATCACTTTCATTATTCTTGTAAAGCCCTTTACATGCTTGTTTATCTAAATTTACAAAAATGGTACCTTAATAACATGTTATCAAAAACTTGAAATTCTTTAGATTTTTTAAAAGCATAACATGCAGGAAAGTAGAGGAATGTGTGGGTTTCTATCTAGTTAAATAGATTTTTTAATAATAATAACATATTCATATGACTTGGAAATGAAAGTTTACTTCACATAAGTAGATAAAGTACTAATCATGAGGAACCACAAAGTTAAAATATATGTTCACCAAATTCATTTATAAACATATGAATTATTGATGAGTCGTGATATCGCGTATGTGATATCGCATCCTCCATGCAATATCACATACGTGATATCGCATCTTGCCTCATCTTCTATAAATAAGAGGTGGTGCCCTTTGTTCAAGGTAGTTAGACTTAGGCCCTAAGCCAAACTCTTGCAGTTTTATCATTCCAAAGTTAGAATAATTTTTGTGTGCCCATAGTAGGAGTCATAGAGTGAATGGATCTTTATTCAAGCAATTTGTAACTAAGCACACATTTGTGTATGGTAATAAAGATGAACTTTATGATAAACCTTATAGCATACAAATTAAGCTAATTAGTAATTAATTATTGTTGAATTTTTAATGCTTTCCTAGTTAATTAATCTCTCTCTCAACCTTCGATCCTTTTAGTTAAGTACACTTAGTACGACCACTTCGAGCATGCGTGTAGCGCTTGGTAACCTAGTAACGATTAGCATTTGGTAATCCCAACAGCGTTGCACTAGTTCAGGATGTGTACGAAAAGTGGGAATAGATACTAGTGTTAGGAACATTTAGAACTTAGTTAATGAATAGTTAATGTAAGTTAGTCACTTAGTTCTCTTTCCCTTTCCCTTATTAGCATAAGACATAAAAAAGATAAAAGTTATAAAAAATCATATACCTCAAGCTTACTTAACCATACAACTGTGACAATACAAATAAGTTTGGGAAGACAACAATTGATTAATCCCGAGTGTTCCATTAAGGTGCATAAGCACTTAGTCCTTGGAGTTCAACCAAATTGCACGTGAAATGCTCATATTCGTATGGTTGAGTGTAGGGGTACCTCACCACTCATCATAGGCACCGTTGCCAGGGACTTAGTTGTTTGTGTGATGAATAGAATATAGGAAATCATCCATATCATTGGAATGTTAGAACGAAACCTTAGGGTTAATCAAATAAAGATAAGACAATGGTACATCACACAGCGAACAAGACAAAAATGTCTTCTTTGTCGCATAAGAGCACTTCACCACCTAGGGCTAACACAAGAAGTAGTTGACGACATAATACACGTAACCAAGATCCACTAGTTCCTCAACAATTTCATGTGGTATATACTCATCACGATGAGTATGTACCTGATTTCACCTTTATTCTCCACCAAGATGAACAACTACATTGGAGAGACTTGGAGGGTAACATAGTGTTGCCCCTAGACTAATCAGTCCCCAACATGCTCCTTCGTGCTCTCACACAAATAGGCATGCTAGTTTTATATGTAGAATATGTTGCATGTGATCATGACACAAGGGACTATCATCCCACAGAAGCACAACTTCAAAGGGACTTGCGACAGGAGAGATAACACACATCCTTGAAGGTTAAATGGCCCCATGATGCTCCACATGTCTTGAGCAAAATTGAGGGTGGTGAACCTGCTCCAACAAGTTCCTCACAAAACAATGTTCCTCCTCCTAACGATGGTCAGGAGGTGGTGTATCAGAACCTTCACTCCACTATACACAACCTTGGTTCCGACACCCACGAACACGAAGTGTTCAAAGAAGGAACACAAACACATGATAAGGGCGGATGTTCTGATCGTGATCACGATCAAGGCCAAGACCACCGAAGAGAAGGTAGAAAACACCATCATGGCAATGGTTCTCCTACTTCTTCACCTTCATCGTCACCTTCACCCTCTCCTTAAGTGTTCGGATGCAATCATAAGGAAACCAATCATGAGGATAAAGGAAAATAGAGTGAAAAACATCAATAAGATGGTCGAGAATGAGGACAAGGGCACTCTAAGGAATCAAGGCATAGAAGAAAGAGGAGTAAGGAACTGTGTAGACACCATAGACACTATGAATAAGATGATCATGAAGAACCCTGACTCACAACTAGAAGCATGCTAGATATAACAAAGGCCATAAGAGTTCCAACAAGGCACCAAAAGGATAGTAGGATCAAGAGGTTAGACATGAACAACATCCCATGATTTGAAGAGGAATACAACGTTGATCCTCAAAATCATTTACAAGCATTCCACAATGCATGTGCCTTGCAAAACATAGAAAATGAATGGAAAAAACTGAAGTTTTTCCCAAGGACACTAATGAAAGAAGCAGAAAGCTGGTACTGGTCCTTAGAACTAAAATCCATTCAAATATGGAGTACAATGTTAGAACAGTTTAATGATAAATACCAAACATACTCCTGAGTGTCTAACCTACGGAAGCAAATCCAAGGATGGAAGCAAGGAAATCATGAACCCTTGGATGCTGCCATGGGCTACTATTACACACTATTACATCATTTTCCTAGCCATGGTTATTCGCAGTGGGATCAACTACGCCATCTCGTGGATGGACTTAGGCATGAAACAAGAAGAACCCTTAGAACATATGCCCAAGAAAGATTATCAGAGCTTAGGTCTCATCAAATTCATAGATTGCTAGAGCAAGTAGCCAAAGAAGAAGGTGAGCTACGAAAGAGAGAAAGTATGGAAGAGTACAACCGAGATCCTTCCTTCTGAAAAAGGGGAGTGAGATTCTGTGAGGAGGAAGAAGAGTCACCCCTCGAAGAGATGGTGAATAAGAAAACTTTGCTGCTCCAAAAGTTAACAACAGAAGTATCAGCAAAGGTAGACCAAATGTGGGACTCCCTAGATAGTAGGTTTGAAACTATTCTTAAAATTATAGAGGAGTCTAGGAAGTGAGGTAGTGACCATGACAAAAAGAAAAAGAGAGAAGTGGACAATGCATGTAACAAGGGTAAGGGCAAAACAACCATCATAGAAGAGGTTGTGGATTCAAACACGGAAAATGACGGTGGATGTGAGATATGCCAATATGACCATCCTAAGGGATGTTGCCCAGTGATCTCACATCTACAAGAGTCTGGGGTGGATGCACTCAACCCATGACTTAATAAATGACAAACACCCTGATGGTTACCTTATCCCCAAGGTAACCCAAGGCAGTTCCACCAACCTTCAACATATTATCCAAGTGGAACTCCACCACAACCTGTTGAGCAACATCAATAGTGGTAATACCCACAGTCATGGGGGATTCCACCACCAAGGCAACAATACCCCTACTTGAAACTAGACGCATATGGCTACTACGTGTAGCATCCAATCTCTCCACATAACTATGTTAGACATGTTACACCACAACATCACTACCAAGCTCTGGAGTATTATAGGACTCCTTCTCCTAGGGGAGATAACCCACAAACATACCATCCTTCAAATCCATCTGCAACTCTCACACCAATAGCTCCATTACCACTTGCTCCAACAATGCAAGGGGAACTCCCTATTCAACCATAGTAATGTAGTTCCATGAGGGTTATGAATCCTCAAACCGTAGTTGGTTTTGACAACCTTATGAAGAAAAGACCTTTCTTTAGGACCAACAATCCAACCAAGCCCTCACAACCACAAGCGGTTGAACCTCTGAATGCCTCTCCATCAAATAAGGCTTTAGAGTTCCCTTCAAACCAAACACCAAGCTCAACACATACGGTTATGTTAACACATGCCATTACTGATTGGATTAAGGTTGGCCACCTTCCCAAGAAATTCTTTTATCCTGGAAGCCCTCTAATCTATCTCCAAATCGTTGGGAATGAGCCATGCAAAGCTCTTCTAGACTCAAGTTCCGAAGTCAACCTAATATCACAAGAGATGTACAAAGCTTGGAACCTACCTCCATTAACGAAGAGCAATATTATCCTAGAGCTGGCTGACGAGTCCATCACTATTCCCTTAGGACTAGTGGAGGACATCGTTACCACTGTGTGTAGGTGGTCGTACCTAGCTGATTTCCTAGCGATACAAGTGAATAATGATAAAGGGGACTTCCCAATAATAATGGGAAGGGCATGGCTATGTACTATAGATGCACTTCTAGGAATCTATGATCTTTCCCTAGTAATATCTATGGAGAACACTTTTGGGAAGATCGAGAAGAAGAAGGTTCCATGCATCGCATATAGTGATACAAGGTGAAATTGCATGTAGAGATCATGGGTTGGGAAAAGTTTAGCATTGCCTACATGCAACTAGTGTGCACAAGACCTTAACCTACAAAAGTGCCTGTATGTAGCAGCCACATGACAACGAGACACCTAGTGGCTGATAGCTAATCAAGAGAGCAACTCACTAACGTGCATGGAACTAACTGAGGGAATAACTTGTACTCATGTCGAAAGCATAGATGCACTAGAGCAAGTTCGTCACCAACTTCCAAACCTTAACCTGGAAAACATCAATTTGGGGAAGTTGGAAATTCCTAAAAAATTCAGATGAAAACCTTAATAAGAAATTGTTAGTCAATGTGTAACAAACCAAACCTTACCATGAATCTAGAATGGTTAGTGCACATAAAACCTCTGAGAAGGGATGACCCTACTCACTATTTCTAATCTCCCCCTTCCAACTCAATCATGGGAGAGATGGCCACCTCTGCTGATCATTTGAGGCCCTCAATTCCTTTTTAAGTTTTTTTTTTACACATTTTTGTTTTACAAATTTCTTTAAATTTTCTTGTTTTTGTTTTGTAACATCATTATACTTCTTCATTTCTTTGTGTGATTGTTTATTTTTCTTGTTTTTATTTTTTTTTTATTTTTTTTTGTTTTGTTAGGTTTGTCACCTAATAAGTGCCCCTGATGGTGGTATGAATTGTATTCTATTGATTTCTAATGTTTGGTTTTTACCTTTGAGTTATAATGTTGATACTAAGGTATGGTTCTTTTGATATAATAGGCAATGAGTCCATGTCATCCATGCATTCATAAATTTCTATGGTCTCTCTTGGCTTGGAATTGTACGGTCCCTTTCTTCATGATAAAACTATTAACAAATTGGTGAATGGGCATTTCTCAAACTGAGAAAGGACTCAAGGACTAAAAAGGGTCTGACTTCAAGGGGATTTGACACATTTGTGATGTCCATTCTCTTGGATGCTTGGATGTTTTCTTCTTGAGTTTTCCTTACCATTTTGACATTGGTCCATTATTGGGAAGCTAAGCTAATAAAAATAATAAGTCTTTGCATGGTGTGATTCTCACGCAAAAAAAAAAAGAACAAAACAAAACACAATGAGAATTCAAATCACACCCCTTAGACAAAATAATCATATAGGCTACAAGAACTGGTTATGGAACTAAACAAACATGTTCCCTCTAAATAAGGCCCTTTCTCAGTTCTTACTTTTCCCTTTCTCGTTTCCTCCGAATGGTGGTGACTCTTTGGTGGAAGAATTCTTGTCACTTCAAGTGGATGGATTGACCAAGTGTATCAATGCAAATTCACTTGATGTGGATTGTTTGAGGCTGGATTTGAAATGAGATCTACTAAGTCATGTTAACCATAAATACACAAGGGGTTGTACATCACCTTGTTCTTAGGACTCCATTCCATTCTCTTCTTCCCCTCATTCTTTCTTCATTTTCCACCTCATTGCTAGTTGTATTAGTAGTTTATATTTTGGTTGATTTATTGTTGTCTTTTTTGATAAATTCTTGTGGTTAAGACTTTAACTCTTGCTTCCAAATGACATTTCTAGAGCCTACGGACTCTTTGAATGTGGGTTTGTCAGGACATAAAGGGCATGAGCCTGCTTTGGGGAGGACCCACTAGCATTCCTATTTGGTGCATTAGTTAACTTCTTTCCCTTAAACATTTCTACAATTAACATTTATTTTGTTCATTTCCACTTCTGACATCCATTTTATCAGCGTTGCCATTGTTTCTTTTTCTCCATCTTTCTTATTCCTTATCTTTTTCCATTCTATCGCTACCAGAGGATCGCTCTTAGTCATGGGGGTCCTAGTCCAATTTTTTAAATTTTCTCCTAACCCCTACACCTTGGGTAGTCACTAGTGTTATATATCTAGGATTTGTATTAGCCATATCACAACTTAGCCAATGGACCTTACACTAAGGCAAGGTATCAACTATATTGTGATTTACTTATCCTTGCTCATATGTGACTGTGTTGTGTGTGTAGATGGCAATCATACAGCAATGGACTAGACCTGGAGGAAACACTTAGGATGGACTGGTGCTAGAACAGTTGTGCAAGGGATAAGATTGATGGCGTGGTTATGGATGGACAATGGAAGGTGCAATCCTAACTTCAGCAGCAACACGTCTTCTTCTTTTCTCTCTCTCTCTCTTCTCTCTCAGCTACCAAATAAGGCTGGATGTCAATTGTGTATGGTGTTCACTCTTGTGGTCATGAACTCTAATGTTGCCATGTATTGTAATGATTGATAAGTTCACGTGTCATCCCATTCACCATTAGTTGTCATTCAAGTCAATAATCCCATACCGTTTCAATATTTTATAAGGAACTTTAGGATGAGTTTTCATTTAGTCATGGGGGTATGATGAGCCATGATATCATGTCCTACCTCCTCTTCTATAAATAAGAGGTGGCACCCTTTGTTCAAGGTAGTTAGACTTAGACCCTTAGCCAAACTCTTGAAGTTTTATCATTCCAGAGTTAGAATAATTTCTATGTGCCCATAGTAGGAGTCATAGAGTGAATGGATCTTTATTCAAGCAATTTGTACCTGAGCACACATTTGTGTACAGAAATAAAGATGAACTTTATGATAAACCTTGCAGCATACATATTAAGCTAATTAGTATTTAATTATTCTTGAATGTTTATTGCTTTCCTAGTTAATTAATCTCTCTCTCAACCTTTGATCCTTTTAGTTAAGTACACTTAGTACGACCGCTTCGAGCATGCGTGTAGCGTTTGGTAACCCAATAACGATTAGTGTTTGGTAATCCCAGTAGTGTTGCACTAGTTCAGGATGTGTACGACAAGTGGGAATGAATACTGGTGTTAGGAACATTTAGAACTTATTTAATGAATAGTTAATGTAAGTTAGTCACTTAGTTCTCTTTTCCTTTCCCTTATTAGCATAAAACATCAAAAAGATAAAAGTTATAAAAAATCATATACCTCAAGCTTACTTAACCATACAATCGTGACAATACAAGTAAGTCTGGGAAGGCAATGATTGATTAACCCCGAGTGTTCCATTAAGGTGTGTGGATCGCACGTGAAACATTTGTATTTGTATGGTTGAGTGTAGGGGTACCTCTCCACTCATCAATTATAAAATTAATTCTTGGGTCTTCAAGATTTATATTAAGGAAAATCCTTGATATTCTCTCTCACACAACTTTAGAAAAAATTGCAAATTAATTCAATCATCAAAGTAGTTAAAATTCATTGGAATAGGCTTATAATTATGATAAAGATCCATAGTCACATGTCAAAAAAATCATGTTACATATTTTTCCCCTTAATAAGAAGTAGTTTCTTCTAGAATAGCTTAGAGAATATATCCATGTAATATTGCTTCATTCATACTATGTTTATTGAAAGAAAAATGAACGAATATCTTTTAATAACAACTAGTTTTTAGTTTTAATGAAAACAAAATTTCCAACATGGCCATTATTGGTCAAACCAAGTAAATAAAATCAACAATAAAACTAAAATGCTTATGATAAACTAAAATATAACTTTAAATTATAGGGATATGATTTTAATATTATTAAGTCATTTAAGATGAAATTAGCTCACTTTTCTTCTAAATTCAAAAGAGATTACAATAGTTATAAAGTATTAGCAAAATCAACATAGAAACTCATTGTAGATGTTTCATGTCTCAAATATTTATTCTTTTCAATGGTAGGATTTGAAGCAAGAAGTGTCTCCTTTAGATCTTAATTTTCCTAAAAAACTTCTAAAGTCATCACGATATTTCCTTACCTTCTTGTGGAAATTCTAATGAAAATTTTATGGAAATGTTCAAAATTTTAGTCTTAACTTAAATAAAAATCTATGAACACCATCTTATTCATGTTTTAAAATATAAAAATAAGTCATCATTTGCCTAAAACAATGCATTGAAACTAAGGTGCCATCCATGTTTTGTAAAGGAAATAAAAATAAATCAAAAAGGGTCATGTCATGATTTCATAGGGGTTTAGAGGGATAGAATAACCAAAGAACAAAATGTAAAATACCACATAAGGTCATCTGCATCATTTTTAAGCAAGAAAAATTCATAAGTGTGATAAAAGTCATACTGAATTTTGAATATTATAATACTTAACAATAAGGAGAGCTTTTAGTAACCTAACTAAAGCTCTATCAGTTTCTTCAAATTTTATAAATTTAAATATTAGTAAGTCAATTGATCTAAAATAAAAAATAGAAAATTTGATAAAAATCTATACCTTCTACTACTTGTCATAAACCATGATGATGTATTTATCCTTGTGGAAGGATCCCTCAATCTTATTCTTCATTGTGTAAAACTTGTATCTTAACACCTAATTTTTTAAAAAATTTAAAAATCAAAGAAGCTCATAGGGTAAATAAATTAAGAAATATGTGCAATTAATAAAGTATTTATTATCAATATAATATGACAAAGTCAATGTCAAGGTATGATGCCAAGGTATGCCACTATTTTAGCAAATGTTGGTGATTGATTCCAAAAGATGTAAAAATTGTGAGAAGTGTATGGATGATGGTGATACCAATGATGGAGATGGAGCTATGCTTATGGATTCTTAATGCCCTTTATTTGTTGAAGTATATCCTACTCCAATCCTCTTATACATACTTTTTAGAAATGTGTGAATAGTTAAAAGTAATTAAGATCATAAATACTAACCTTATCTAGTCTTATCAAATTGACCAATTGGCCTTAGATGGTGAATCCAAAGCCCTTCAATATATCATGGAACCCTTAAAATGTATGTGAAAATGTAGTTACTTAGTGCAATTCCTACCTTTTTTTGAATCTTTCTATTTCTAGTATTGACATGGAACTGGAATAATATAAATAAGAGTTCAAAATTTTATTTTATTTTAATCAACATACTTAGATACATTTAAATCATAAAATGTAAATTTTTTAAAAAAATAATAAATATTATAAGTGATGTAACTATCATGTCCCTTACTAATTTATAAATGATGCAACTTATTTTCATTACTTCAACATATTAGTGATACTATAGTCATGCCACTTATATTTTTTTCACATTATAACATACTTATATGACATGTATGTTCATGTCATATATATCATATAAGAGGTATGACTTTAATCATGCCTCTTATATAGTTATAAATGACATGAATTTCAATTATATATCATAAATTGAGACATCAATACATACTCATGCATCAAATAAGATATATTCTTGTAATAGAAACTGTATCACCATTGCTACACCATTTTTCTAGATTTTGATTGAATTTGATTTATTGATTTTTTGATGTTACTTTGATATATTATCTTATCATTACTATATCATTTATATATTTATTCTTCATATAGGATTTTCTATGTCTATTTTTCTTATTCTAAATCTTGATCATGTGTTATGTAAATTTGATTTTTAGAATTATTATTTTTACAATCTATATTTTAATATATTCTTTCTTTGTTCTAAGGAGCATAGATTCTCTCTAAGGATAGGTCTACATTATAGTCCTAAAGTGTTTTTACTTGGGTGGCCATGTTTTGGTTGTATCATCTTTACCCTAATGGAATCTAAGTGTTTTCTATGGGAGTATCATATTTTCTTCTCAAAGTTGCAATATTTTGGAAGTCTTACAAAATATCAAGCCTAAATTTTACCTATTGGAAAGTGTGCAAAATCCAAGGATCTACCATAGTAGTATCCTTAACTATAGTTTAATTTTAGCAAAACTAAAATTGATAAGCTTTATCAGGCATATTGTTGAATGTGTTTTATTTGTGTATTCATTGTCTTCAACATTAAAGTTTAAATTTCAAAATTTATTTTATAACTCCATAATCATTTTCTTCTATGTTCATGAATCTATAAGTCGTATAAGAGCTTGGTTAGTATTTTTCCAAACTTGACAACTTGAAGAAAAGGAAGGACAACAAGAAAAGTAACTTGTACAACCACCTCTCTTTGATGATAACAACTATACATTTTAGAAAGGAAAAGTCTAAACATTTTTAGAATTTTGATTTTGATGCATGATAGAGTATTATTGAAGGATATCAAGCACTAGTAAAGGAGTAGGTAACATGTGATGAAAGTTAGAAGAAAACCCTTATGAATGATTCTAAAGTTAAAATGCAATAATCTCTACATTGACACAATAAAAATATAATAATGTTAGTCATTGTTAAACTATCAAGGAAGTGTTAGATTAATTAGAATTCATTTATAAGGAAATAAATATTTTAAATCAATCTAAAGTTCTTTTATAGTTGAATTAATTTGAAAATCTCAAGATGCAAAAGGATGAAAGGATTCATTAATACATCAATCATGTATATGATCTTGTAAGTTCTAAAAGAGGGATAGGTGAAGACCTTCCCAAAAGTAATGTTGTTTATAAATTTATTAAAACCATTAATCTAGAATAAAAGATAAAGATTATAGTTATGAAAAACTTAGAGTTTGATTTACTTAAAAGTGTTCTCAATACATATGAGATGATATTAGTCAAGATAAAGTTGTAAAATGATGATCCTATTATACTATAATCAATTAAAGCACTGGCAAGAAAGGTTTAAAAACATAAGGTGAGCCTTTACTATATAATAGTCATAATGATTAAGATGATTTGAAGCTATTACTTCTTAATAGAAGAGTTAGAAAAATAATTTTTAACTAGCTCAAGGAAGAAAGAGAAAGATGTAAAAGCATATGGCTAAGAGGTAAGCTCACGAGTAATATCTCAAAATACACTTCTTTCACTAATATTATGAACATTATGTATTGGGTATGCAATGAATAAGGACATTTTTCCTTGGAATTTTCAAGTCCTAAAAGATTATACAATGAGGTTAATATGAGAAAAAAGAAAAAATACCTAGTAAGATAATGAGATAAAGAGACAGATAAGTGAGGTAGATGTGTGATAGGCAGTGAGTAGACCCTACATCCAACCATATGAATCACTAAGTGTTCACACATGATTTGGTTGAATTCCATGGATTTATAGCCTTCTAAGTATAGTGGTCCCTAGGAAATGAAACTAACCATTGCAATTGTTATCTTCCCAATTACACTTGTGAAACACAAAGGTATGGTTAAGTGTAACTAAGGCATATGATTTTTGTCATTTTTATGTTTTATGTTCTAAGTTACCTAAGAATAAAGAATAGAGAATTAAAGATATTTAATTGCTAATTTAATCTAACTAGCAAATATTTAACTAATCCTAACATAAGCATCTATTCCCATTACCATACACATCCTGAACACATTTAATGCTACTAGGTTATCAAATATTGAGCATTATTGGGATTACCAAGCATCAAGTGTATGCTCAAAGTGGTCGTACTTATGTGCTTAATTTATCAATATTTAATCTAGCTTAATATATTACTTAATTAATTATTTTATTACTTAAAGTATTAAAGGAAGTTGCATAAAATACTAAATGCATAAAGGAAATAATTAATTTATTTCAAAGTGTTGCAAGGTTTATCAAAAAGCTCATCTTTATTGTTGCACATACTATTGTGCTCAAGTACAACAATACTAAAATAAAGACCTGTACACTCTTTAACTCCTACTGCTGGTACTTAAAAAAAATATTCTAACATTCAAATAAGAAAACTACAAGAGTTCTACTACAACTATAAGAGTTATTGAATAAATGTAGCTGGTGAGAACGTACTTATAGGTGAAAATAAACACTATGTTAATGGGGCCACATCAACACATCAAATTCTACATCAATGTGACCAGGTCAATAGGGTCCTATCGATAGGGTCTCATGGATGGGGTCACGTCAACGAGGCCTCATCAACACAACTCATCATACCCCTACAATTAAATGAAAACTCTTCCTTGAGTGAAAAACAAAAGTAGGAACAAGTTTCTTACAAAATATTTGAAAAGGTATGGAATTATTGACACATAAAAAATAGAAAAAAAAACTATGTGCTCAAGTGTATGATTACAATAATTACAAAACTCGATTTTTAGGACAACAAAATTGAACACCAAAATAAAACTAACAAACATAACTCCTCTAATAGCATGAAGATGATGAAGAAGCTCAAATGATCCCAAGCAATGGAGGTTTCTGAGGCTTTAAAGAACCTTCTCTTGCTTCAAGTGCACATGGTGGTTGAGGTAGTTGTGGTTGACGTGTTGCAACTACAACTTATGGTGGAAGATGGAAGGTGTCCAACAGTGCCTTCATCTTCTCCTCCTTCCTGGGATCATGCATGATCCACATAGCATCACCAATGTGGGCCAACGTGGAAACATCTCAAGGACAAGGAATTGCTAGGAATAGCTCCTTCACATTGACAAACTAGGTAGCAAAAAGTTTGCATTTAACATCGAATGCCTTGAGAGAATTCTTTAACTCCTGGTAGTCATTCATCCTTTTGGATAGGTTCTTAGTAATTGATTTGTAATCAATGAATAATGCCCTAAGAACCTTGAGTTTAGCATTAGAAATCTCAAGCTTCTACTTGGTCCCCTTATGGATTTTGAACTCTGCCTCATATAGTAAGTATGAGTTGGCCACTTGCTTCTCCAATTCTAACCATGACCATCCAATAGTTAGCATTTCCAAGTTTTCATAATGGACATTGGAAAGCTCTATATATTTCATCATCTCCTCGATCTACAACTCCTTCATGCGAATTCCCACTTTGTTGTAGTCATTAAGCCCATCAAAGATAGTTTGCTAGACATAACCTTCTTTCTTGAGGTACTGGAAAGCCTCATTAATTTTTTCCTTCACCATTTGGATGTGTTTTTCATTGATTTCTTTCTATAGACCAACTTGATCTCTATAGTGATTTTTGACTCTCAAATTTAAGAGCTTCATTTTTTTAGGTGGCTATATCTATTGTAGATTTTCTGCAAAGAGCTTGGATTTCCTCCATGGAGAGATTTCTATTTTTAGCTACCAATCACTTCAAATCAGTGTTCACTTTGGCTAGCTACTCCTTCTTTTGATGAATGAAATCTACCATTTGTTGCTTTTATGCATCAACATTCCATAGGCAATGATTCTCTGTGGTCAAAATCACATTCTCCTAGTGAGTCCAGTCCAAGGCCTTTTGGATATTATGCATTATGGCATTGGCTAAGGACTGATCAAAGACTACAATCTCCTTGGAATCCTCAACCTTTATGAGCTTGTCTTAAAGCTATTTAAAAGTTTCATCAAGTGTCAATGTAGGGTTGAGAAACACAATATCAACAAGACAGGCTCTTAATTCAGCAACCTTCATACCTAGGCATTGGTTTTTTGCTTGAGTTGTTTCAAGTTTCTCCTTCAATATAATGCACTTTCCCTTTGCTTCTAGTAGCTATAACAAGGTTGCAATGATTATATCTAGAAGATTGAAGATATTTGGAAGTGAGTGCCCAATTTCCACTAGTTGGTCCAACAACTCCTCATGCTAGGTTGCACTCAATCTACCACTAAATGTTCCTGTAGATGTCTACACATCTCGGAGTGTAGAAACATCAAGTACCAATGTTGCTAGTGCATTCAATGCTTCAGCAATCACTTTGCTATTACCTCCTACCCATGGTGATGCATCACCAAGATATTTGCCCCCTTTCCCTCCTCTAGATGCACCAAAAAAGTAGTGACATTCCTAGAGATTTCTAGGAATTACTATTGTTGTGAGAGAGATATTGTTACCTATTGAGCATCAAGATTCGATCTTGTAGGCAACTACATTCTTTGAGCTGAGAAAATTGGTTTTCCTTCCTCCATCTGACTAATGGTTCGAGCCACTTCATTGAGGTAACTCATTGTTGGAAATCATCACCACTCTTGCCTATTCATTGTTCTTACTCTCGCAAGAGCTACTCTCGAATCTCATGCATGTGCACAATGGTAGTGTAGGCCTCTACCATTGTATAATGAGTGGATGGTGGAGGTGGTAGTTGCTGCTCCTCTTCCTTGCTCACTTCAAGGATCTTATCCTTCATTTTTACCCAAGAGGCAATAGGAGCATGCCTTATTGTGTCATTAACATAGAAAACTATCTCTACCATTTTTCATAGGTTTTAGATGAGGAATGGAAAGGATAGAACCTTCCTTCCACATTTTTTTCCTTAAATCATTTTTCTATCTCTAGATAAATCAATTATAGAAGGTTCATAGGGAATTTCCTACTGAGACTGGCACACACATGGGTAAAGAAAAAGATCATCATGCTAGGGCTCACCATCGGATTGAGGTGGTAGTCTACTATCTTGAAATATATGTGCTCTATCAAGGTGAGCACACCATACTCCTTGCAATCCACTCTATAACATCATTGGATCCACTCCTTCTTTGCCTCTGGGTCTACTTGTGTGGAGATCTTTGCCAAATTTCTTCCAATATCAAGCAACCTAAAGACCTATGTAATGGCCTCCACTGAGTAGGACACCTAAATGTCCTTAATCTTCATAGTGGCTCCTTCCTACCTATCATTCCAAAAGAGATATTTCTCTCCCATGTAATATTTCCCATTATAAGTGATGATTGGCCATATGGAAGAGTTCTGTAATTGTGTCTTGACTTCTACTAGATCATGTTCTAAAAATGGTCCAAAGTTTAATTCTTGGAGAACTGAACATTGGATGTCATGAGGCTTGATCTAATCAAGGAAGGCTTGAGTAAATGTAACCTCAAGTCTTGGCACTATTCTTGGTGCCTCATCTTGATGGGATTATTTAGTTATGGTTGTTTCTTTGGAAATCTATCAAATAGATTCCACATCCAGATCCCCCCAAAGAGGTCCCATAACATGAGTTTCTACTACCTATTCTTCAACTTGTTCTTGCTAATAGCTATAGGTCATTTGTTCCTTGGTTGGGATGGTCCTCCTTCCTACAAGCATTTTGGTCTAGGTGTCATTTGTAATCACAACATGACCAAGGATTACCACTTAATGTGTAACTTTGAAACATCTGGAATACCTTATCTCTTGGGGTAGTTAAACTTGGCTAAGTTGTAATCATGGTTGGTCTAATTATTTTAATATTATGTTATTATTACCTAATTAAATAGGTTACCAGAATGTGTTGGAAGGGTTTCACTCTCATTACTTAGTATTTTAATATTATTAATTCATTAAATCCATGGGGGAGTAAGAAAATTTTTGAAAAATTTGGTCATTGAAAACCTAAGGTTTGTGGCCCCCACAACATAGAACATACCTCTAGAAGCTATAGAACTAGAGAACAGAGTGAATTGAATAAATGATTTGAAAGTTATGGGCTCTAGAAGGTTTTGAGCTCTAAAAAATTGCAAAAGCACCCCTTATGTTTGAAGTAAATGGAAAAAAATTCTTAAGTGGTGGGAGCTATATATAGAATTTTTCCAATGCATTGACTATGCCTCATTGATAGGCCCTACTTGACATAATTAGCTGCATCGACTAGGCATCAACTATGCCTAGTTGATGCAGTTATTCATCATAGTTGACCAAGTTAAAATTTAAAAATACAATGAATTTTTAATTGAAATTGGAATCAAATGAAAGCCCAAGAAGCCAAGAACACAATGAGATGCATGAAGAGGACTTGATATTTTACAAAATATAGGGATTGATTGGAGAAATGCCTTAAGGAACACACAGTTGGATGCAACTGATGGGAAATGCAAAAGATTTGATTACCAAAATTTCCAAAGATAAGAAAATTAACTAACCCAACCAAGAGACATGCAAGTGGTTCCTTCCCATTGTAAGCTCATGCCATTTTTGGTCTTGCATAACCTCAACTAAGAAGTCTATGGGTCCCACAGTTGATTAATGATTACAAAAAGTTAAGGATCAAATCTGGAAGAATCCATTTAATAATTTTAACACATCAAACTAAGAAATTGAGAAAAACATGAAAATCAACAGTAAGGTGAGTTATGAAAAGCATTGATGAATGAGAGAGGAGGTGGAACTAAATTCCTAATCATGGTCACATGAATTCCCTTATGGATTTTATGGTTAAATGACCTGGTAAAATTCGTTCTTAGTCTATATCAAAACCAACCACTTTCAATGACTTCACATCACTACTCTAAGACCAAACCACCCTCTCAAAACACAAGAATTATCCCATAGATCAATCACCATTCCTTATTAGAGAAGAAAAGAGAAGCAGAAAATGAAAAAGGGCCTTAGTTAGAGGGCACCTTCAAGCATGGGTAACATGTCTTTCTAGTCTCATAACTAGTGTTTTTAGCCTATTATTTTGTCTAAGGGGTGTGCTTTGAATTTCTATCATGTTTTTTTTATGTTTTTATGGATTTTTGAATCGGAACCACACCATGCAAAGACTTATTTAACTTCATATTATTGGTTGACACGAACTGGTAAGAAATCATGGAAACAGTCATGTAATCAAGTGAGTGGAGTGGCACAAAGAGTATTGAGTTTCCTTGAAGTTCCACCCTTTTCAAACCTTTGAATCTTTTCCATGTTTGGAAACTACCAAGGTTACAAGTTTGTTAAAGTTTCATTAATGGAAAAGAGACCTCATATTTCCAAAATAAAGAAACCCATAGAGTTTATGGATGGGTGGGTAACGTGGACTCATTACTTGTTTCATGAAAAAGAAACTTTGTCTTAGTCATCAATCATCAAAATTCAAAAATAGAAACCAGACATTAGCAATCAGAAATATTAGGTACAAATCACCATTGGCAAATAGCTACAGCATCATTGTTTCCTGTTGGCAACAAAGCAATTTAATTAGAGAAAAAGGAAATTTCACACCAAAATAAAGAAAAATATAAAATAAATTGTAAAATATTCAAGAAAAATAAAACATACTAATGATGTTGTAAAACAAAAATTTGGAAAAATAACAAAGTGTAAAAAAATGGTATAAACATAAAGTGTAAAACAAAAAAGTAGAGAAACTAAAGTGCAATTTCAATAATTAGCACAAATGGCCATCTCCCCCATGACTAAGTTGGAAGGAGGAGATCCTAAAAATTAAGCGAGGTTGTCCATCTGAGGGGGCATAGATTTCACTGGCTTGCTTGGGATTATGGAAAGGTTTTAGTTGTTGCATGTTGACTAGCTATTTCTTATTTAGGCTCTCAAGTTTGTATATCAACATGGCCCTAGAAGGAAGAGTTTCATAAATGATGTAAGATCCTTTATACAATGTTTGGAATTTAGTTTGTTGAGATATGTGTGTGGGGTTCTAGTAGAGGACCTTATCTCTAGGTTGAAATTTTACCTTTTGTAGTATAAGGCCATGGCATTTTTTGTTGAATTCCTTATGCACTTCATTCAAGGACAAGGCTACCAATTTATTTTCATCTAGCACATTGAGGTTGATCAATCTCTTTTTTTATGCTAGGTTGAGGTCAAGATCTAAATCGCAAGCTGTTAAAAGTGTACAAAGCTTGGATTGAATTGGAAGAGTTGGTAATTTTCTATACATAAGCTCATAAGGAGAGTAGCCTATAGGGAGTTTACATGTGAAGTGGTAGGTGGAAAGGGGATCATTTAGTTGCTTGCTCTAGTCTCTCCTATGTTTGCTAATTATTCATGTTAAGATCTTAGTGATCTCGCTATTGGTAACTTCTACTTGACCATTGGCTTGAGGATGGTAGGGTGTTCTTAGTTTATGTTCAACCACCAAGTGTTGCATGAGCTTGGGAAAAGTAGCACATATAAAATAAGTACCATTGTCAAAAATTAGTACACATGGCACTCCAAACCTATTTATGACATTCTATTGTACAAACCATGCAATAGTGGAAGATGTACAGTTAGTGATAGCTAATATTTTTGCTCATTTGATATAATAATCAACAAAAACTATTATATATGCCTTTTGATTTGACATGGGTGTGATGGGATCCATGAAGTCTATGCCCCAAACGTCAAAGGATTTTAATGGCTGGATCCATTATTGAAGCCCCTCCATTCAAGTAGTCGTCCCACCATATCATTAACAACATTCACAAAAGTAGATAAATTGATGAGCATTCCAAAAGATTATTGGCTAGTAATGCCCTATCATTAGAATCTTAATGGTCATGCATCTCCTTGCATAGTGACCCCCACAAATACCCTCATGACCATATTAGAGAATACATAGTTGAGCAACATTAGGAACACACCAATGAACCAAGCCATTGGCACACACCTTGTAAAGGTGTCCATTAATCTCCATGAAGCATTTTTCCTAAGAAGAAACTATTATTTCTTCCAAAAGTCTAAGCCTTGTGGCATCTCCTGAGTGAGAAGATAACTGAGGATCCCATCATACCATTTTGTTTTAGTGAGCACTTGTCCATTTACTGCACTAGCAAAGAGGAGTTCATTAGGAAATTGATTAGAAAGTTAGCTTTCCTCCTCTTTGTTATTCCAGTGTAACTGAGATAAGCAATCAGCAACCACATTCTTAGTGTTCCTTTCATCTACAATCATAAGATCAAATTTCTATAAGATCACCAGCCACTATATGATACAGTGGATTATCATTGTCTTATTCATGAGGAAGCAAATGACACTGTGGTTCATGTGCATAAACACCTTGTACCCAAGCACATAGTGTCTAAATTTTTCCAAGGAATACACCACCACCACCAACTCTTTTTCTATTATGATGTAGTTTAGCTATGGACCCACAATGCTTCAACTTGTGTAGTGGATATAGTAAGGACACTTTTGATCATCTAACTATGTAGGCATAACTCCCAAGGCATAGTTTGATACATCTATCATGATGTAAAATAGTCTGGACCAATCTGGTTCTCGTAGAATTGGATTTTCTACAAGCTTCTCTTTAATTCTGGAATGTCTTTTTGCATTCTTTGGTCCATATGAATGGCACATCTTTCTTTGTGATCTTGACTAACAATTTAGCAATCTTAGAGGAATTTTCTAAGAATCACCAATAGTAACTAGTGTGCCCAAGGAATGACCAAACATCTTTAATAGTTTCCAATTGGCAAGTTATTTCCTAGATGATCCTAATCTTTTTAGGGTTCACCTTGATTCCTACTTGAGAAATTCTATGCTCAAGCACAATGCCCTCTTAAACCATCAGATAGATTATCTACTAATTAAGCCAAAGATTGATCTTCACACACCATTTAACCACTTGCTCAATATGGTCCAAGGCTTGCTCAATTGTAAAAACATAGGTGGAGAAGTCATCCATGAATACTTTCATCCCATTACCAATCTACTACTAAAAAATGCTCAAGATGAAGCCTTGGAAAGTTGTAGGGATATTGCATAGACCAAAGGGCATCTTACAATATGCAAAAGTCCCCTAGGGACTTGTGAATATTGTTTTGGACTGATCCATGGGCATGATCTAAATTTTGTTATACCCACTATAACCATATAGAAAAATATAATAGAAATGCCCAAAAATAGTGTCCAACACCTAGTTCACAAATGGTAGAGGGAAATGATTATTGAACGTCATCATGTTCCATAGCCTGAAATCAATACAAACTTGCCACTTGCCACCTTTCTTTGGCACAATTACAAGTGGGCGAATCCACTTGCTATTCACAATTGGATAGATGAACCCTACCTTTAGGAGTTGTTCAATTTTTTCTTTGACAAAATTTAAGGTTCAACCATTGCTACAATTTCCTCTTTGGCTTCATGATTAGATCAATATCAATCTGATGCTTGCATATCCAAGGATCAATCCTTGTTAGTTCAGGATATGATCAAGCAAAGGCTATTGGCCATTTTTGACCACCTTCAACAATATCTTTTTCTACTCTGGAGCAAGGTTGGCATTGATTATCACTGGCTTGCCATTTTTTAACAATGCATATTCTATGCCAGTAAGTAGAGTTTTCAACTCTAAGAGCTCATGTTTAAACAACTCTCCCCAATTGATATCATCAAGTTCATCATCGAAGAGTTGGCAATGAACTTGCTCCAGTTCATCCATGCCTTCAACATAGGCACAAGTTAGGCTTTCAATAGGTTCCATACAAAGTGTGCTACTTTCAGAATTAGCTATCAACCACTGGGTGCCCTCCTATTTTCTAGTTGTTGCATACAGGCAGTTTTAAAGTTTAGATTCATCAGCACACTATCTACATTCTTTGATTAATGTGCTTTTGATAGACCAAAATTTCTACATACATTTGCACCTAGTATCACTATACACGATGCATGGAGCTCTTTTCTTCTTGATCTTTTTGAATGCATTTTTCTTGAAAATCTCTAGGGAAAGATCTCTAATGCCCATTCGCACATCAATAGTGCTTAACCAAGACCTTTCCATAATGATTGGAATGTCCCCTTTATAATTATCAACCTTAATCACTAGAAAATTGGCAAGATACAACCACCCATAGACAATGGTCACAATATCCTCCACTAATCCTAAGGAAATAGTGATGGACAAATCTATTAATTCTAAATAGATGTTGCTATTCATGAGAGGGGATAGGTTCCAGGCTTAGTACATTTCATGGGAAATTAGGTTGACACTAGAATATAAATTAAGAAGAGCCTTGCATGGCTCATTTCCAATGATCTACAAGTAGATGAGAGGATTGCTAGGATCAATCTTTTTCCTTGAAAGGTTACCAGCCTTGATCCAATCAGATACAATGTGGATTAACATGACTATGTGGATCCTAGGAGGCATTTGTTTTGAAAGGCTCTCAAAAGGCATGGATGTAAAGAATAAAGAAAGCACAGGACGACCTGCCGCATAAGTTGGTGAGGCCTTTATAAGGCTATTGGTTCAAAAGGATGATCTTTTATGTGATCTGGTTTCCAAACCACTCAACTAAGGAACTGGTTGTAAGTTAATAGCCCTAGTAGCATTATGTTGTTGTGGCTATGTGGGAATTTCATCCTACACAGATGGAATAGTTAGTAATTGGATTGAGGATGGAGGGACATGTACTGAAGGATGAGGAGGATGATAAGGATATGGAGATTACCGTCTAGGAGATGGAGAATGAGTTTTATAGTACTCCAAAGGGTAGTAGTGATGATGAAAGGAAGCATAACTGGAAAAGTCACCTAGAGACATGGATTGCTAAATCAAGTTGTCTATTAGGGTACTATTTCCTTGGTGGTGGCATCCCCATGAATGGGTACTACCATTGATGGTATTACTCATACGATTGTGGTGGAGCTCCACTTGGATAATAAGCTTGTCGTTGATAGTGGAAGTGCCTTGGGTTGCCTTGAGGATAAGGCAAACTTTTTTATGCTTACCTTTATGCTAGTATAGGATTCAGAGCATACACACGAAATTCTTGTAACTGTAACACAAAAAGGCAACATCCATTAGGATGTTCATATTGGTAGATGTCACATCCATCATCATCATCTAATTCTAACTCCACAACCTCTTCTACTGCAATAGCTTTTCCTTTACCCCTTTTGTAGGCATGTTCAACATCCTTTCTTCTACTACAATTACGATTACTACCTTACTCTTTGAATTCTTCTGCAATTTTCATAGTTTGAAATTTTTCATCCAGATATTCCCACATTTTGTTAACCTCAGGCAAAATTTCATATATATATTTTTGATTTAGCAAGGTTTTCACTACACCACTTCACCAAGTGGTGCCTCCCCCTCACTGTCATATAATCAAACCTTCCTTTTTCTGATTAAAGGTTCTTGGTTATACTCCTCGGCACTTTTTCATTTTCTCAACTTGCCTTCTTCTTTTACAAATTACTCAATCAGCCTTTGAATCTGATGGGCTCTTAGTTTTGATAGTCTCCCTTGGGCATAGACCCTAAAGTTCTTCTTATTTTTTATCAAAGCCCATATATGATATCGTGAAGCTACTCCCACTAAGAATAACCATGGCTAGAACACTTTTGCAAAAGGGAATAATACATGCCCATGGCTATGTCTAAGGGTTCATGCGTTTCTTGTCATTAGCCTTGGATTTGCTTTCTCAAATTGGACACTCTAGAGTACATTTAATATTTTTCACTGAATAGCTCAAGCATCTCACTTCATCTAAAAATTGATTCTAGCTCCAAGGTGTATACCAACTTTTTGCTTTTTCTATGAGTATCCTAGAAAATAGCTTGAGATTTTGCCAATCATTTTTAATGTTCTGCAAGACACAAGCATCATGAAAGGCTTGGAGATGTGTCTGTGGATCTAAGTTATATTCCCCTCAAATTTGAGAATATGGTTCATATCCAATCTTTTGATTCTACTATCTTTAACATGCCTAGTTAGAATTTTGAGTACCTCTACAACGTTCAGCATGCTTTGACTTGTAAGAAAAGGTTCATCATCATCATGATTATGATGATTCCTATGATGTCCTCTTTCATCTTTTCATTCATGATGGATTCTATGATCATTTTTGTCCAGCCATCCACCTTCTTATGGTTTTTCCCTCTACGATGTTAGTCAAGTTTAGAGGAGGAAGAAGAAGATATAGATGAAGAGGACTACCTAGCACCTCCTCTCCACTAGTCATGACCATGTTCATCAATTTTATCATCTTCACAATTCTTTCCCAAGCCCCTACCTTGACTTCCACTCTTGCCTAAACTACGATTATTAATAGTTAACTCTAAGTGTGGGTTCAAGTCCTCTTCATCATAGTTAAGGGGTGGAGAATCTTCATATTGAGAATGCCTAGAGGGAGGATCCTCCTTGTTGTTTTGGTTCAATAGGAACAAGGGGTTAGTAAACTATTTCCCCTTCATAGCTTCATGGCACTTCTCCTAGTACTAATCTCTTTTGCATTATGTTTTAGTGGGACAACAATCTTGATAGTCATGGTCCTACACAACGTATTCATTGTGAGGATCCTAGATGTCCAACCTCTTAAGATTTTGGAGTAGCATCCCAAGAATAGATTGGTTAGGAGATAACAGACCATTTCCCTCCATATCTCTCCACTACAATTGTTCATCCTAATGTAGGATGAAGGTGAAAATAGTTACAAACTCATCTATATGAGTGTATGTCACTTTGAATTCTTGGGGCAATGGCAGTTTTGATTCATCATGCCTGTGAGAAGAATACATTTTGAATTAAAATAAAAATTTAGTGTGCATTAATTATAATTATTATTTTTATTTTTCAAATGATTGCAACTTTAAGGCTCATTCCAATGATCTCAAATAATATTTACTATGTCGTAGATAGCGCATGTATCAAACTACATGTCCCTGACAATGATGCTAATGATGAGCGATGAGTAGGTCCTATTCCCAGTCATACAAATCACTAAGTGTTCACACACGATCTAATCAAATTCTGTGGACTTATAGCCTTCTAAGTACACTAGTCACTAGGAAGTGAAACTAACCATTGCAATCATTGTCTTCCCAATTACACTTGTGAAATGCAAAGGTATGGTTAAGTGCAACTGAGGCATATGATTTTTGTCATTTTCATGTTTTATGTTCTAATTTTCCTAAGAATAAAGAACATAGAATTAAAGATATTTAGTTGCTAATTTAATCCAACTAGCTAATATTTAACTGATCCTAGCATAAGCATCCATTCCCACTTGTTGTAAACATCTTGAATATGTTTAATGCTACTGGGTTGCCAAACATTAAGTGTTACTTGGATTACCAAGCACCAAGCATATGATCGAAGCAATTGTACTTGTGTGCTTAATTTATCACTATTTAATTAGCTTAATTTATTATGTAATTAATTATTTAATTACTTAAAGCATTAAAGGAAATTGGATAAAATATTAAATGCATAAAGGAAATAATTAATCTATTTCAAAGTGTTATAAGGTTTATCAAAAAGCTTGTCTTTATTACTACACACACTACCATGCTTAGGTATAGCAATTATTAAATAAAGATCCATACATTCTTTGACTCCTACTGTAGGCACCTAGAAAAATATTCTAACTTTAAAATACAAAAAATGAAAGAGGTCTGCTACAACTATGAGACTTATGCCATAAATGTAGCTAGTGAGTGTGTATTTATAGGCAAAAAAAATACTACGTCAATAGGGCCACATCAATGCATCAAGTTCCACATTGACGTAATTGCATCGACAAGCTTCCGTTGACAGGGGTGTGTCAACGTGACTCATTAAGATGAAAGAAGGTAATACCACCAAATCATATCTTACTTGCATGGCCATTGCAACTTCATCTTAAAAAGGTAATGGGGATTCAAGTGATGTTAAAGAAATCAATATCATTGAAGAAAGGTATGAGTGCTTCATCAAAAAATTCATTATAATGTAATTAATCAATTTCATGTTTAATAAGAAGGTACACTATAATACCCTGATCTTAGATATCCATTTAATCTTAGTATGTTTATGATTAGAATCCTTAATGTCCTGTTGTTAACCCTATGTCTTGTATTTAATACCTCTTTTTATTAGTTAAGTATGCTTCTATTATGATCTGATTAAACTATGTATCTTGTAATTCTTTTAATAAATGCTTTTGATATTTTAATATATTTTATTTTTTAATCATGCATATGTGTACTAACTCCTTTGTTGGAATTTTAAGTAAGCAGGTATTGAGCACTAGATGAGTTATTAGCCCATGGGTTACTACATCAAGCTTTTGATATGTATGGTGTGGATAAGTTACTTAGAAGACATGTTGAATAAGTTCCCTAATTAAAATTACTACAGCCACTAAAATCAAAGACAATTTTTACCTAGTTCCCCAACTTGGCTATGTCCACACTCAGAGGATAGAAGTTTTGCACACCTCCAAACTTTGTTCCTTGAAAATGTGGTTTACAGGGCACCACAACCTTTACAAGATTTGAGCTTCAATCCAGAGTGTTTTGTTGCAATGAAACTACTCAACTTTGCAAATTCCTAACAAGCTCAAAATTTGGTTTAAAGGATCCCATAATCTTTACAACTATGAGCTCTACACTAGAGTTTTTTGTCACTACAAAACCACTCAACCTTGCAAGGTCTCAACAAGCTCAACAAAGATGCCTTCCCACAAGAAGCACATTAACCCTACAAGGCTACAAAGAAAGAAAGACAAAGATCAAGGAGAAAGTATAGTGAGATAAATATCCTACAAAATAAAGGAAAAGATAGATCTAGATTTGCAATATCATTTAGAACCTAGGTAAGTAATTTTCTTTCATATCTCATTCTAGGATTCTCTTAAATTCAATTGTTGACCTTTGCTTTTATCTAGGATTTGGTGTCTATTTGAGAGATTTAGCCACATAAGAATTTTTCACAATAATAATATTAATTAGGTAGGAAAATTTTAGTACAATAATCATCTTTTAGATCATTGAAATATTTGGTTATGTGCACATCTACATGATTATAAAATCTAGATAAACAAACATTTGACCAAACATGAATTGGCAAATCATGTGGAAAAATGGAAAAAAGTTAAAGCAACTCAAGAAGCTATAATGGTAGCATACTTAAATGTACAAAATATTATAGATACTATTGCTACAAGATATATTGAAAATTTTTCAAAAAACATATAGAACATTTATGCTATGGTTATTTAAATATTGAAGGATTAATTACTAGTAAAGTAGAATTTCTATGTAGTCCCTTTTTTATTTTTTATTTTATTTTATTTTGCTACTTTTAACATTTTTGAGTTAGCTGAAACTTGGGAGATAGAAGATTCTACATAGTTTACTATTTTATGTGTCCAAAAATACTTAATTAAATACAAGAATATATGCAAGAAAGGAAGAGTCTATAGGGGTATTGTATATTTGGTAAGAGATGAGTTTATGCATTATCTAGGCTACTATAAAATTGATGATCATAAAAAAAATATGTATGGTTAAAAATTACAACATCAAGAAGCATTTTCATACTTTTTATTACTTTACTCTAGAAAATTCTTCCATTTCTGATGGCCTAGAACATTTTAAAGAAAAACCATTTCAACATTTAGGAAATGATATTATTGAACTTTTCATACTAGAAAAGCATTTATTTATGGAGATTTTAATGCTCACATTTCTTTTGAACAAGTTCTAGTTTTGGCTTAGTGTAAAGCAAGTTTCACTTATTTGGTATCTGATGAATATACATATGTTTCTCCTAATATTTATACAAATAGATTTGGCTAAGAATTAAACTCTTAGGGAAAATGTTTTGATCGTTTAGTTCTCAATGGTATTTTCAAATACTCAAATTCTATGTTATAAAATTTTGAAGATTTTCAAGGGAAATTACTCATTAACCTATGTATTTGCACTCATGATAATTTGAACATAATTTCTAATTTGGAAATTGGTGATAAATTACTTGAATCATCACACCATTATATCATTTTCAATGTCAAAGCTATGTGTAAGACTATAAGGTAAAGAAAAAGGATATATAATGTTAGATTAATATATAATCAATAGCAACAATATAGAGAGAAAGTCAATAGACTTTAGGCTTACAATAAAGGTCATAAGAACATTATAGAAGTTATAATAATAGTTTCCTCCAATGTAACATTATTATCAAAAGTTGGGAAAAAAGAGTAGTGGTTTGACACCTAGTATATACAAGCTTGATTACAAGTCCAAATAACTAATTATGATCCAAAGGTCATTAAAACATACAAGAATCTTATTTGGTGAAAAAAAAAAGAAATTTATCAAAGAGCATTTGGCATAACCCCTCTATATGATTAAAAAGAATCCTAAGGCATTTTGGCAACTTTTAGGTCAAAATGACTAAAAATTTTGGAAATGTTTTATTTTTTAGCAATTACTAATTTATTTGGAGCTCTCTCCTTAAACATGAATAAGTTTTCCATATCCATACCACCACTCAAGAATCTCTATATTTCAGTCAGATTTAGACAAAAGTAGCATTAACTTGACTAGCTTTTAGCATAGCTTCAAATTTAGACAAAAGTAGCATATCCATAGCTTCAAGCTTGTATGCATAGCTATTTAAATGAGAAGAAACCATGGTTTGTACAAACTTTTGTTTGCTTCTAAATACAACTCTCCAAAATAGGCTTCTAGAAGATTGGTGCATTAGTAAAGCAGTAATGTTGTTCAAAAAAGGTGATAAAAATAATCTTAACAATTATAAACTCATTCTAATTAGCCACCACCTTGCAAAATTATTAGTCAATATCCTTAAGAGAAGGCTTAATTGTTGGGTAGAATTTAACAATGTTTGGGCAAGTTCATAAGTACATTTTAAGAAATAGTGCTCTACAGTGGATCACTTAGTTACGTTAAGGTCTTATATGAACTAGGCTAAAGGACTATCTAATAAGGTTTACTCTACTTTGTAGATTTTTCTAAAGCATATGACACTGTTAGTTAGTATAAACTGTAAAGGTAGTTATAGGATATTAATATTCCTAGAGAACTTATATTTTCTATTTAGAAGTTGTGTAGTTTGGTATAAATTATATTCTTGAATAATAAAACATATGAAAAATTTATTCTAAATAGCAATATTGGGCTAGAAAAGGATGTCCACTTTCACTTACTTTATTTAGTATCTTCATTGACAAATTAAAACAATGGATGTTCCCTATTGCATTGCATGCTATTGAAGTAAGAATCATTCTTATGAATATTTTAATATTTGCTAATAATGTATTTCTTATAGCAAAAAGTAAAGTCTAAATTAAGTTTATGTTTCAAATTTTAGATGATTTTTATACTATCTTAGAGATGAAAGTCAATGATGGCAAAACCAAAATGATGGTATATGGTAAAAAATATTTTACAAATGATTTGTATATTGGGTTAGAGAAAATTGAAATGATCTCGCTATATAAGTATTGATGAGAGGTGGGTACCCCCTATGCCCCAACCATACAAATCACAAGCATTCACACGTAATTCAGTTGAATTTTATGGATGGGACTAGTTATGGCACCTAGATCGTTAAGCATTGATCATAAGATGATGTCTTCCCACTTGGACTAGTGGTAGCTTTGTCATGTATTAACAATAGAAAGATTAATGCTAAACTAGCCTATGGGTGATGAGTGTCTGTTCCTAACTTTTCATACACATCTTGAACCCATGTATCCACTACTAGAATTACCAAGTGCTACACCACTAGGTGAACCAAGCGATAACACTACTGGGATTACCAAGTGAATACATGTTTACACTTGAAAATGGTCACACTCATTCCACCAATTGATTAACTTGCATGAAATGTAGATATTAACTAAGTACATGAAAAGTAAATTGTGTGGTAAGTAAATCTAATCTAAGTCAAAGTGCTTCCATGAATAAGAATCAATCTCGATCTTATTGCCATTCATGGAATGTGTCTAGGTACATTACTACTCAAATAAGATAGTGTACAACTAACTAAGATCCACAATGCGAGCACTCGCTAACTATTCTCTAAGACTACAGGATAAAGATGCAAAATTTTCACTACTCTATTTATAAAAGAATGAGATGAATCATGCATCCAAGTGTTGTATTTATAGGTAGACATGCATCCTATGATATCAAATATCTGATGTCATAGCATGAGCTATGATATCAAGGCTCTGATATGAGGGCTAACATATATCAAATATCTAATATCAAATACCCTATATCTTAGCCTATGAAAAACATGATTCATCATACCCCCATGAATCAACCTCGCATGAATAAAAGAAGGAACAAATTCTTTACAAAATATTTGGATTATTGACTAACTCTAACTACTACCTGACTCTGAGTGTTGCATTACAATATTTTATTCAAGTAGATGTAGACAAAATGGCAAAGTGATAAAAATACTAGACATATATTGAAGATTACAAAATTTCCAGAGGTCTTCAAACATCCACTAAAGATGATTTTTCTTATTGCTGCTTATTGGTGACCGTTTGGGATGCAAACGCCAATGAGCGTCCTCGAATAGGATTTAGGTGCTTACTGGTCTCTGGCAACACCAAGGCCCAAATACCTCCAAATAGACTCAATAGTTAATGTGAGTATGTGTTTGTGTGTGTTGTTGTGGTGTGCTGTTGTGAAAAATGAAACGATTGGGTTATGTGTAAAACTATAAATGACTTATCTTAAAGAGATTTAGCCAACTTTGCAAAGTACTGTGAGTTTTTGAGAGTTCCTATTCTGTTCAATTGCCTAGTCTATGTGGTCCTTATAATACCTACTTGTAACAAATAAGCTTTTGCAAAAAATATTTGAGCACAACTCTATGAATCTACTTCTAATTTTCCCCAGAGAAAGAGATAGTTCCACAAGAAAACTAGAAATAGAGCGAGATTCAATGGAAATAGAAAGAAGAGAAAAAGAAAGCAAATTTGCGTAAAGATCTAAAATGTTATTACAAGGTAAAATGATCCGAGTAAACACTTCACAATAAAGCTATCCCAAATTCAATAACTATGAATTGTTCAAACTGCCAAGTCTCAAATAAGAAATTTCTTTAAGACAATCCTATTATGCTACCCAAAAAATTGCTACGTAAACTATCACGTACGAGACTCTATTTTGGCTAGATAATGGATGTCAACAATTACATTCAACAGCACCTTCAAAAGACTTGACAATTTTTGATTGAAATACAACGGAGATTCACTTTAAAGATAAAAGATGCTATTCTGGTCCTATCAAAATACCAAAGATTTTCTGAACCCTCTTGACTATTGAATCATTCAACGGCTTGACTACATGCAAAGGCTCTCTTACAACAATCTCAATAGTGGTTCTTATACATTGCACAATAATAAAATTCACTACTAAAATGCTCTTAAGGCTTTCAAACACAGCTCTTCTATGGTAAAATTTTAATAGAAATTTTCTATCATGCAACAAGAACAATAAGAGCAATCTAAAAATCCCAAAATTACTTGCCAAGCATGATACTATCTAAACTACTAGCTAAAAAATTTTTAAAAAATAAAAAAAATAAACATAACTCACAGGACTATAACAAAGAGGCTAAAATG
>MNCI01028235.1:42691-68821 GCA_015680685.1 Gnetum montanum
CCTTTTTATAGGGTCTCATAGGTAGTTAGATCTTATAAAATATCTTGGGTAACTTCTTTCCCAAGTAAGGAAGTTATAACTTTCACAACAAGTTAGGAGATATTACTTGCCCAACAAGTTAGGAAGTTAAAACTTAAACATGAAGTTAGGAGAAAATCATGCTAACATTGGCATATGTCTTTACAAATATTACAAATATTTCTTTCATAATAAGTCACAACCTATATAATAATTTTAGTAAATAAAGCCAAAATCTCTATCTTTTTAATCTATTTAACCTTAGTCCAATTGCAATAAGCACTCCATACAATTGTTTCATGTAAGAAAATATGCTAAAATTATTTTTAGCCATCGAACCATATGAAATTAAAATTTTATTTTGTTACTTCGATTTTGCGTATTCGGGTTTTGTACTTGCTTTCAGTGATGACGATTTTCTTTAGAATAAGCCATAACCCTAATTCATTGGCTAAATAATCTCCTGGTTTTGCTGATTCAATTGTGCACCTGTCTTGTTATGTCCTCGTGTCTCTGTAGCTACACTTAATAGATTAGTAATGACGATGACGAATGCGTTGGCATCGGGTGCTGCTGTGTTTGCAATTTCTGTTTGTAGGTTCACGATTGTTCAAATGGATCGTTTTCGAGCACGGATCATGATAAGACTAGTGGTGATTGTACTGCATGGGAAATAGAAGGGGGTGCTTGGAAACGTATAGATTGGCATCTTCATCATCAGAATTATGCAAATCTAGTTGAACCATAGCATCCAAATCCGAGGTAGGCAATGAGAACTTGTAATAGTTGAATTTCCCTTAGACAATGCCTCCACATTGGGGCTTTTCGGGAACAAGGAGGAGCAGTAGTGCACTGTCCAAAGAATCGGGGGCACTAAATTGACCTCCATGTTAGTTTCAATGATAGATATAGCAGGGGTAGGTCTGAGCTCTAGAACGCGAAGGTCGTACTAGGTAGGACCATGGCACACCGTGATGGTGTTGCCCTCAGTCAGGCTCATGTAGGGCCACAGGGCCATCTCTAGAAGAGCACGCTGGTTGGGCAAGTCTGAGAAGCCACCCCACACTGCCTATAACTCGGAATTAGGTGCTCAGATTCATGCACAGATTGTGAAAATCTAGATTCCACGAGCATGTTTTTGTCTACATCAGGCTTTATCAAGATGTATTCAAAATCAGAGCTAATGGAATTCGCAAGGCAAGTGTTCGACGAAATGCCTGAGTGGGATGTAATGAACTAGACTAGTGTGATTATGGAGTATGGCCACCGTGGTAATGATAACTCCAGTGATGAAGAATAGTGGCGTGACCCTTGGATGATCCCATTTCTGCCATTCACCAAAATATTTTCATAAATCTGATGCACCAAAGGGCCATCGACCCTAGTGTGACGCATATGGTACAACATGCATCTGAAATTGGCATAGATCTATGTAGAAGAAGAAAAAGGAGAAACTAAAAATACCAAAGAAACACAAAATGGCAAGGGAAAAATGCAAATTTGAGATTTCAATTTGTATTTCCAGATCCGTGCAAGCAGTATGTGTGGAAGGATTGCTGCTAGTGATGCTCATGTGCAAGGCCTGAAATCTTTGCCATTGTCACGTCCTGCCACCATTATTTGATTTTTACATTTTTTTACTTAATTGTAAGATTCGTAGGCCTCTGCTATTTTTTTTCTCTTTTTTTTGGACATGGGTTATGGGTAGTGTGATTCCTGCCTACTCTAGAATAGGCCTTTGAAATTCATGGGTAGATCTTGAAACACCATTTGAACCGCATACCTAAATACTTCTTTGGTAAAAAGAGCTAATAATATATCGATGAGTACATGATTTGTATAATGGATATAATAGCCTTTCTCTAACCATTTTTCTTTCTATTTTAAATTAGATGTTATTTCTCTTTTTCTACAAACTAAAATTCTTTCCACTTCACCAACTACAAAAACCTTTAATCAATTTTATCATGCCAACCTGTTCCATGAAATGGCCAAAATGTGCCAACACCACTAGCGATGGTAGACTTCCAACCTTGATCGTTATGTAAATGCTTCTCTAATTATGCAAAACATTCTTGAAGGATAGACTAAAATTTCTTCTCATCATCCCATGGATCTTGCAAACATATGATGTTTGAGCTATAATCCTATATGTGCTATGATTTGTCTGTGGATATATCTTCTGTTGTCCCTCTCTTGGCTTTATTTTCATGCCTAACAAAAGAAGTTCTTCCTTAGGGGTTTTTTGTAACATCACCTGCTATCAGCAAAGTATCAACATTTTAATAATTATTCCCTTTTTGAATCCCTGAGTTTGCATTTAAGCACAAGGTGATGATAGTGTACTATGCCCAAGGCTATGAGGTACTAAAATCATCAAGTTGTTCATCTTATTTTCATCAATGACTATTAGTTACCATAATGTTTGAAAATAGGATGGTGGAAAAATTTCAAAAATTTCAAAGCAGGCATCCCTAGCCCCATGACTAATAAGCATAACTCAAGAAGCACAAAATGTTTTGAATAATTAAAACCAAAGGTCCAATGCAAAATATGGCCAAGAAATGTTTTGGAAGTTAAAGGATGTTGAGATAGAAAATAGGAAAAATTAATTAAAATTGATGAAAATTAGTTCCAAAATTATGCATAAATTTAAAGAAACCATCACTGATGTTTTGGAAGATGTGAAGGTTAGTTCAAAGACATGATCAACAAGAGTTACATAAGTGGGTCCTCCGTAGAGTAGGCTTCTACCATAATGCCTTTTTATAACCACTTCTATAGATGTCTGTGGGCACCTTAGAAGTTAAATGTAGATCATACCTTTATTTCAAACAACATACAATTGCCTTGGTTGGGATTTTTCACTATACTACACAAAACCAAAAGGCTCATAATTGTATGCAGCAGTGACGTGAATAATGGGATGAGAATGGATTGTAGAGATAAGGATGTAAGGTACTTAACCATGTCCATAATAGGTTTCTATGTTAGTTGTGATTAAAATGATCCATAGACCTATTCGTCCAAGTTTTCAGATCATGTCCATACCACTAACAGTGACCTCACATTGATGACTTCCTTCCTACTAATCATCATGAGTCCACAACCATCACAAAAAATAATCATCACTCCAAAAATAGAAGAAAAGAGAATGAGGAAGAAAGGGCCTTAGTTAGAGGGGAGCCTTTAGGCTTGGGTAACATATCCTTCCAACCCCATAACCAGTGCTTGTAGCCCATTATTCTGTCTAAGGGATGTGCTTTGAATTTCCATTATTGTTTTATTTTAAAAAAAATTTATATTTGATGATTTTGAATGGGAACCACACAATGCAAATACTTTTAGCTTCCTATTATTGGTTGATAATAGAGTGATGATATGTTCCATGAGGAGTCATAAACCACATGAAGGAAGTCAAGAAGAGAACCCAAAAAATTCCCTTAAGGTCACACCCCTATAATTCCCACTTGTTTGTTCCCTCGTTTTTCAAGGTATAATGATTATTAATGAATTTTAGTTTCATAAAAGAACAATCAAATTTCTTTCATGATAAAATACCTTTTTATTTAGAGAACTGGATGGGTGGATGAGGTGGTCTCACTACTTCACACAATTACTTACCCAATCATCTTGATACCATAGCACAAAAACCCAACACATAACATTTACTTTTGCATCATGATTGGCAATATTATTAACAAAAACATAAAATAAATTCATACAACATATAGAAAATGATTAAAGAAAGGAAATAATTATAAAGGAAAAAGAAAAAAAATAAGAAATGAAAAATATATTAAGAATTATGAAATATGGAAAGAAATAGGGAAATGATAAAAAAATTGTAAAACATAAAATGCAAAAAACACTTATTAGTTCTTAATTTAGGTTAGGGCATCTCCCTCACAATTAAGCTCTTGACCATGACAAGAATTACTAAGTGATTGGCTGGTTCCATGCATCTTTGAAATAGTTTTATATTCTCATTTCCAAGCCACTCGGTATCTTCTAGTTTAGTGGCTACTACATAGACTAGTTTTTGCTCACACACTTGTATCTAAACTTTATGGTAGGTCAATATATGGGTTATGTTAATATTTTGAACTTCTAGCCCACAACTACATCTTTTATCATTATTAGTGATGCATGGAGGTTTCTATCTCTCCATAGTGATAATTTTATCTTTTATGTCTTATGTTGGAGTGGTGATGGTTGTTGGCTTTTGCATATGATCAAGAGACATTGTTCTAGAGAGGAAGGATGTTGCACCATATAAGCCTTATCTAAGTTTTGATGTGCCAATAGCTCTATGAGTTTTACACACACGTGGAAACTATCCTAAAGAAATAATGTTTCTAAGGTTGTGGTGAAGATCTATTAGCCTTATCATTTTCTTGTATGTTCATAGCATAAGTAGCATTTTTCAGTTGATGTTATGGTCCCAAATCTTCATGTGTTATTGGCAGTGACATGTCATGGAGGAAAGTATGAGAATATTGAGGATATGATGGAGGGTAAGAGGTGTGAGAGGGTGATCCCATAGAAGATGTTGTGGATTGATGATATTTGAGAGAGTGGTAGTAGTGATTTGAGGTAGAGAAAGTAGAACTAATTTGGGAAATAGGTTGTTGAACATAATATCCATGCAAGTTCATTTAGCAATAAGGGTAGTGCTGGTTTGATGATGGCCTTCCCCATGACTATGGGTTTTGCCACTATGGTTAATAGTAGTTTTGAGGCTAATAAGAAGTCCCACTAAGATAGTATAGTTGGTTGTAGAACTATCTATAGTTACCTTGTGAAAAAGGTAATTTCCTAGGCATTTTCTTTTGTATGAACTTGGGATTCAAAACTAAAGCTCAATACTCATGTAGATGTAACATGACTAGGCAATAGCCCTTTGGATGATCATATAGATAGATGTCACATCATTCATCATCTTCTATGGGTAAGTCTATAGCCTCTTCTTCTATAGCCATTTTTCCTTTTTACTAATAAGTGTTCCTACCTATTTCTTGGTTCATTGTCCTCCTCATGTTTTGATCACTTGATTCATTTTGCATTATTCTTTCCTTTATGGCTTATACGTAAGTTGTAACTTTGTCATTCATCAGCTCCCACATCTTATCTAGCCTTACTTTAGGTTCATCGATAGACTTTTGTATTGGTAAGGTTTGTTATGAAATCACCTCATCGAGAGCTACCTCTTTTTCCTCATCATAGATATGGACCCCCTTCTTTTGAAGAGTTGGATCCTAATTATATTCCTCTACATTCTTTCATTTACATAGCTCTCCTTCTTCTTTTTCCACTCGCTCAATTAGCCTTTATATCTAATAGGCTTTCAATTCAAACAACTGACCCTAGGCATAAATCCCAAGGGTCTCCATCATTTGATTATGAATCCCATCTATGATGTGGAAAATTTTCTCTTTTTGAGAGAAATCATGGCCGAGACATCTTTGTAGTAGCAAATAGTATCTATCGAGTCAGTTACGGTATGTGTTAACATAACCGTATGCGTTACACTCTTTTGGACTGAAGGGTTCTCCGAAGTGTTAGTGGTTAGAGGCCTATACATGTACCCATCCGCTTGTTGTTGTGAGAGTTTGTCTGGGCTCCTAGTTCTGAAAAAGGATCTCTTCTTTGTACAATTGTCATCAGAACTAGCACCCGGCTGGCTATTTACACATTGAATATTTACAGCTCTTGCAGCGTTACGTTGTTGCGGTTGGGTATGTAGTTCCCCTTGCATTGTTGGGACAGGTTGTATGGGAACTACAGGAGGAAGAGGTGCAGGCGGAGTTAGAAGATGGACTGAATGTGAGATACCTCCCGGAGGAGAAGGAGTCCTCTTGAAGTACTCCCGAGCTTGGTAGTGACGCTAGGGAGTAGTGTGACCCATAGAGTCACCTCGAGAAACTGGTTGCTACACATAATAACTGTAAGGATCAAGCTGCTGATAAGGGTATTGATGTGTTGGCGGTGGCATCCCCCATGACTGTGGGTATTGCCACTTCTGATGTTGTCCAATGGGCTGTGGAGGTGTTTCACTTGGATAATATGTCAAGGGTTGGTAGAACTGCCTTGGGATACCTTATGGATAAGGTAACCTTCGGGGTGTTTACCATTGATTAAGTCTTGGATTTAGTGCATACACCCTAGACTCCTGCAGATGTGAGATAATTGGACAACATTCCTTAGGATGTTCATAGTAGCAAACCTTACATCCACTATCATTGTCTGAATCAGAATTTATAGCCTCATCGGAGATAAGAATTTTCCCCTTACCCTTGTTATGTGCAGGGCTTAAGTTTCTCTACTTGGTTTTTCCTTTGTCACTACCTTGTTCTACCTTAGACTCTTCTACGATTTTTAAGACTGTTTTTCTATTTGTGAGTCTAAGGAATCCCACATTTGGTCTACCTTTGCTGATACCTCGGTTGTTAACTTTTGGATCGATAAGGTTTTCCAATTCACCAACTCTTCGAGTGGTGACTCATCCTCCTCATCACAAAATTTCACTCCCTTCTTGCAAAGGGAGGATCGTGGTGGTATTCTTCTGCACTTTCCCTCTTGCGTAGCTCACCCTCTTCTTGTGCTACTTGTTCCAACAAACTTTCAACTTCATGNTATATTTTGCAAGGCACAGGCATTGTGGAATGCCCATAAATGATGTTGAGGATCAGCGTTGTATCCCCCTTCAAAACATGGGATATTATTTATGTCCAAACGCTTGATCCTGTTGTCTTTTAAGTGCCTTGTGGGGATCCTAACTGCCTCCATGATATCGAGCATGCTTCGGGTTGCGAGTAGGGGTTCATCATGATCATCTCTATCATGATGTCTGTGATGTCTTCGTGGTGGTTCCCTACTCTCCCTATGTCCTTGCCCTTGTTCTAACTCCTCTCGACCTTCCTGTCGGGACCTTTCATCTTCCTTACTTTTACCCTCTCCGTTATGCTCATGATGGTTGCACCCAGATGTGGAAGGAGAGTGTGAATGGTGAGATGAAGGAGAAGAGGAAGGGGATCCTATTTCACTAAGGACATGGGGAACCTTGCCCTTCAATGATGAATGTTGGCTCTCCTGCCTTTCGTCCCTCATACGTTGCAAAGCAGTGAGATGATAATCCCTTATATGATATCTTCCAGCAACGTATTCAGCGAATAAGTCCTGCATGCCACTCTGTGCCAAGGCACAGAAAAGCATGTTAGGGACTGATAAATCCAGGGGTAACACAATGTTACCTTGCAAATCTCTCCACTGCAATTGTTCATCTTGATGAAGAATAAAAGTAAAATCCGGCACGTACTCATCAGGATGAGTATATGTCACCTTGGATTGTTTAGGACATGGCTGGTCTAGGTTATGCGTATGATGCTGACTATCTTCTATGTTATCCTTAAGTGAGTTGACCTTATGAGAAGAAGCCATTTTAATGGTGTGCTATTCACCATTATTTATGTTCTTAATTAACTAATTAACCCAAAGGTTCGTTGAGGCTCACAACGATGTGAAAGATATCCCTTATGTTCTAATTGGCGTAAAAACACTTAGTCCTCGGCAACGGTGCCTATGATGAGTGGCAAGGTACCCCTACACTCAACCATATGAAACGAGCATAGCATGTGCGATCCAGTCGAACTCCACAGACTAAATGCCTAAATGCCACAAGGAACACTTTAGGGTTAATTAATCGTTGTCTTCCTAGAATTACTTGTTGTTGTCACGGTGTATGGTTAAGTAAGTCTGAGGTATATGATTTTTTTTGGTATTTTACAGTTTATCTCCTATGCTAACGGTGAAGGGTTGACAGACTAAAACTAATTCTAACTACAGCACTAAGTCCTAGCGTCAACATCTGTTCCCACTTGCCGTACACACCCTGAACTATGCAGCTGTGGCTACCAAATGCTAATCATTACTGGGATTACCACACGTAACGCACGTGCTTGAAGCGGTCATACTGAGGCACTTAACTAACCTAAGTATGACAAGTAGCTAATTCCTTGACTAGTCGTACACATCCGTAGATGCTCGTAATCAATTCGTACTTGTCCCACATTCTAGGAGGTAAGGGTGAGAGCATCTACTCGCGATGAGTAGCCGATTCCTTGGCTAGCCGTACACGTTCGTCAACGCTCGTAACCAAGTTGTACTCATGCCGCGTTACTAGGAAAGAAGTAAATAAAATTAATTAAACCTATCCATGCACTGCAAGGTTTATCAACAAGGCTCATCTTTATTGCCGTACACAACTTGTGTTCAGGTACAAAGCTGCTCGAATAAAGAACCGTTCACTTGGGGGACTCCTACTACGGGTACATGGAAAATATTCTATCTCTAGGGTGATCAATCCGCTAGAGCTTTGCTACTTTACGCCTAGGATTACCAATGAGGAGAGTGCTTCCTCTTATTTATAGATTTGGCGATGGACCACGATATCGCGTACGTGATATCGCAGGGGATGCGATATCGCAACGGACGCGATATCGCGTATGCGATATCGCGACCTGTGCATATCGCGTCTCATCACCTTGGGTCTAATTTCTATCTTTATCTCGACCCCATAGTAGAGTTCTATCTCTATACCTACATTCATCTTCGTCAGAACTAGCTGCCAAAGAGGAAGAGGAAGATGAAGAACTAGGAGAATCACCATGGCTTCTATATTGTCCCCCATGATCCCTTAATCTATCTTTTTCAGGTTTAGAGGAGGTCTTAGGTTTTGAGGCCCTCCTTATTCTATGACTTTATCCATCTCCTCTAAGATTGTTTATACTAATTGAATGTAGTCCTTGCATGCAATATGGATCAAAATGAGCATATGAAATCCTTACTTGAGGTTGGTCACTCCAATTCTCTTTAGTATAGAACCTATCATTTCTCCTATGAGTGGTCTCATCATACTTGGTCATATGTGAGGAAGACATGGTTTTAACATGTGTGACTTAAAATATTAAAATTTTCTAAAATATAAATCGTTAATACTTTTATAGGGATCATGTACAATATAAATAATCTAGATAACTATCACCATCCTTAGCAACAATGCCAATGATAAGCGACAAGTACCCCCTACACCCAACCATATGAATCACAAGTGTTCACATGCAATCTAATTGAATTCCATTGGTGGAACTAGTTGTGGCATCTAGATTGTTAAGCATTGATCATAGGATGCTACCTTCCCACTTGGACTAGTAGTAGCTTTGTTACTTATGGTTTATTCTAAAGTGAAACATATGATAATTGATGTTATTGTAGCCTTATGCTACTCCTAACAATAATAAAGAAATTAATTTTTTGATCTAATTAACAATACAAAGAAAAATGATAAACTAGCTTATGGGTGTTGAGTGTTCATTCCTAGCTTTCCATACATGTCCTAAACCCACATATATACTACTGGGATTACCAAGCATTATGCTACTTGGTGAACCAAGTGATAATAGTGCTAGGATTACCAAGTAGATACATGTTTATACTTGAAATTGGTCGCACTCTTTCCTCTAATTGATTAACTTGCATGAAATGTAGATATTAACTAAGTACATGAAAAGTAAATTACATGGAAAGTAAATCTAATCTAAGTGAAGGTGTTGTAATAAATAAAAATCAATCTTAATATTATGATTGTTCATGAAATGTTTTTAAGTGCATTACCACTTGAATAAGATGGCATACAACTACCTCAAATCCACACTACAAGCACTCACTAACTATTCTCTAAGATTATGAAATAAAACTACAAGAGTTTAGCTACTCTATTGATAAAATAATTGGATGAATCATGTGTCCAAGTGTTGTATTTATAGGCAAGCGCACATCCTATGATATCAGATATTCGATGTTATAGCACGGGCTATGATATCAAGGCCTCAATATCGGGGCTAAGATATTGAATCCCTAATATCAAATACCCAATATCTTAGCCTATGAAAAAAATTATTCATCAAGTATGTAGGCATCTTAGTTTCAAATAGATATTCTTGTTAATCTTTTATTACTCATAGGAATTCAAGCACTATCCGTACTTTATATTTAATTCATAGTAAATGTGTACAAGAAAAAATTTGGGCATGGGATGCTTGTAAACAAATGTGCAATCAACATATTAAGCTAGCTATATTATACACTTATGAAACTTGGGAACCCAAGTTACTCGCAATGTAATAGAAACCTTCAGAATATGTTCAAAAATAATTTTTATTACAGGAACTTTAGGAAAAGGCTCAAACTCCTTATAATATTTTATTAGCAGAAGCAAATATGCTACTTATAGAAATCGTAGCTCTTCAAAAATTTCTACAATTTTATAAAAAAAATGCTTACTAGGCTTAACATCCATCTATCCACAGAACAATATAAGGTTACTTAAAAAAAAGGATGATTCAATGATGGGGAAAATTGGCTTCAAAAATGAAATATGAATATCAAATTTTAGATGGAAAGCATTAAAGCATATGGGGGAATGACCAAGTGGGAAAAAGAAATTCTATTTATAGTAGATCTAAGGAGGATCCTTAACAAAAATATTTACTTGTTTATCTACTACTATTTCTAGACAAATTAAGCTAGTAATCATGTGTACTCATGTGGGATTTCACTATCTCTTAATTGAAATTGGAAGATGGATTAATCTGCAAAGAGAATAATATATTTGTAGATTTTGTATATATGCAACAATAGAAGATGAATAACATATCTTTCTAAATTATCCATTCTTTAATGATCTTAGACTTAAATGTAGTAGTCAAGTAATAGTTTTGCCACATTTGTTTGAGCTTCAGGTGTCAATTTGGTTATAATGAGATATTTAAGATCCATCATGACCATATCAAAGTCTTGTAATATTTTTTTTGTCTTATAGACCCTTTGTCATCTCTGACATAATTAAGCATTTCCAAGAATTTCTAATGTTAAAGTTCTTAATGTAAAATGTGTTGTGTTGGAACCCAAAATAAGTAAAACATAGGTATACCCTAAGATATATAGTCCAATTAGAACTTTATATAACTTAGCACTAATCCCAAGACCTAGTGATGAGAAATGAAGTACCCCTATTCTAAACCATATGAATCACTAAGACGTTCATGCACAATTTGGTCGAATTATGTGAACCTATAGTTCTCCAATGCACTAATTCTCTAAAAAGTAAAATAGGCATTGAGAATGTTCATTGTCTTTCCAACTATACTTGTGAAGCTCAAGGACATGGTTTAAGCATAATTGAGGCACATGATTTTTATCATTTTTATGTTTTGTAATTTTAATTGCCTACAACAAGAATGGAAGGTAGAGGAATTTAATATCTATTCTACTATCTAGATAGCCTAACACAAGTACCTGTTCCCACTTTTCAAACACATCCTAAACATGTATAGCACTATTAGACTCCCAAACATTAAGCATTTCTAGATTACCAAGTGCTACATGTATGCTCAAGGTGGTCATGCTTGTGTTCATTAACAATTGAAAACTAATTACTTAATTAAAATGCATTGAAATGAAGTGCATGAATATTAACTGCATCAAGAAAACATTAATATATTCTTAGTGCTACAAGGATGATCAAAAGGGTTCATTTTTATTCCTATCATAATGTTGTGCTCAGGTACATCAATGCTTGAACAAATATCCATACATACTTAGACTCTCGTTGTGGGCACTCAAAAAATATTCCAACTCTAGAGAAAACAAACTACAAGAGCTTCGCTATCTATGGAAAAAACTAATAAAAAACTATATCTAAATTGTAAGCCTTGGTGTTATATTTATAGGCTAGCATATACTCCATGATGTTGGATATTCAACATTTCATCTTGGGCTTTGATATTAGGTATCTGATATCAAGGCTTTGAGATTAGAGCTAGTCAAAACATGATTCATCATACCCCCAAAACTGAATGAAAACTACTTGTTTAGTGAAAAAGAGGAGGAATAAGTTCCTTACAAAATATTGGAAAGGTATGCGATTATTGACTAACATGTAATTTAACTCAGGTGGAATAGACAAAATCCTAAGTACCTAAGTGTATGGATTACAATCTTTTACAAATATGGGTATTCATGACAAGAGAAGAGAACATCCTAGAAAAAATTAACATCCACTCCTCTAGTAGCTAAAGAGCAAGGTAGAATATTCAATGATCATGAAGAGCCCTTGTCACATGGTGCTGCTACTATTACTTCCTTTATGACAATAGTCTTACTTTTAATCTGCATGTTCCATCCATGCTTTCCACTACAATCACAACAAAATCATGGATTACTGTGTAATGTGTAACATATAGCTTTGTAGTACCTTGTCTTATCAATGGTTACACTTAGCTAGGCTGTGATTGTGATGGATGAATTTTAATAATAGGGTAAGCGGGAAGGCTGAAAAATATGGTGGGACAAATAGGTGGTCCATTAGCAAATTTTTGAAAAGTCCAAACATAATGACATACTTGAGGAAATTTTAAAAAGTCGCAACAAAGATAATAAAAAGATTTCACTAAAGAACATTATGAAGGTGCATACATTAGGATGTCATCTATGGGGTAAAAAAAAAGGATTTGATTGTAAGAATGTCTAAAGATAAAGAACTTAACTAACCCAACCAAAAGATATGCAAGTGGGTCCTCTTCAAAGTAGGCATAGGCCTTTTATTGTCCTTGCATAACTTCAAACTAAGGAGTACATGGGATTCATGGATGATTAATGATTATGAAATGTTAAGTACAAAAAACCCAAAAGAAACTACCTAAAAATTTCAACACTTCAAACTAAGACATTGAATAAGAACATAAAACTGGTAGTGAGGTGAGACATGAAAAGCATAGATGAATGAGAGAGTATGTGTGGAATGGGGTTCCTGATTAAGGTCACATGAAATCCCTTGTGAATTTTATGGTTAAATGACTTGATAAGATCCATCCTTAGTCCATACCAAAACCAACCATGTTCAATTACTTCACATCACCATTCTAAGACCAGTCCATCCCCCTGAGACACAAGAGTTCTCCCACATAACAACCACCATTCCTTATTAGAGAAGAAAAGAAAAGTAGGAAGTGAGGAAGGGCCTTAGCTAGAGGGGACCTTCAGGCATGGGTAACATGTCTTTCTAGTCCCATAAATAGTGTTTGTAGCCCATTTATTTTGTCTAAGGCGTGTGCTTTGGATTCCCATCATTTTTTTTTTTTTTTTTAAAATGGGAACCACAGCATATAAAGACTTATTCATTTACTATGTCTAAGGGGTTTGCTTTGAATTCCCATCTTTTCTTTTTCTTTTTCTTTTTTTTAATGAAAACCACACCGTGCAAAGACTTATTCAACTTCCTTTTATTGATAGACATGGAATGGTACGTAATCCATGAAAACACACATGCACCCAAGTAAGGAGAAAGGCACAAAGAATACTGAATCCCCTTAAAGTCACACCCTATTCAAACCTTTGAATCCTTTCCAATTTCGAAAACTACCAAAGTCACAAATTTGTTATAGTTTTATTAATGAAAAAGGGACTGCACATTTCCAAGAAAAGAAAAACCATAAAGTTTGTGGATGGGTGGATGTTGTGAACTTACTACATATTTCATGTAAAGAAACCATGTCCTAATTATTAGGAATAAAATTCAAAGCTATAATCCAAATGCCAACAATCAAATAACAAAATAGTACATACCACCATCAAGCAACAAATTACCACTATGCTTGGCACTTATTAACAAAAGTTAGAAAATCACACCAAAATAATAAAAATATAGAAGAAAGTGTAAAATATTCAAGAAATATTAGATGTACTAACAATATTGTAAAAAAATTAGAAAATATTAATAACATGAAAACAAGAAGATGTAAAATAAAGAATGTGTAAAACAAAAAGTTGCAAAACAAAATTGTGTAAAACAAAAATATCCAAAATAAAACGGGTGAAAAAATAAGGAGTCACTTATATAGTTAACATGGATGGCCATCTCCCCCACCACTAAGTTGAAAAGATGAGATCTAAAATATTGAGCATGGTTGTCCATCCAATGAGGCATTTGTTGTATTTGATAGCTTATGCTATGGAAAGGTTTGACTTGTTGTATGTTGACCAGCTATTTCTTGTTTGGGCTCTCAAGTTCGTAGATCATCGTGGCCCTAGAAGAAAAATTTTCATAAATTGTATAAGGTCCTTCTCATAACATTTTAAATTTAGTTCATTGAGGTACATGTGTGGGGCTCTAGTAGAAAACCTTGTCTCTTGGTTGAAATTTGACTTTCTTGATTTTAAGGTCATGGCACTTTTTGTTGAATGCCTTATGTAACTTGTTAGATGATAGGAACATCAATTGATATTCATCTAGCAAGTTGAGATTCATTAGTCTTACTTTTTGTGCTAGAATCAAGTTAAGGTCGAGGTCATAGGCTGTTGAAAGTGTACAAAGCTTGGATTGAATTGGAACTGTTGGTAATTTCATGTACACAATCTTATAGGAAGAGTAGCCTATAGGAAGTTTCCATGTTAAGCACTAGGCCCAAAGGGCATCATTGCATTTTGTGCTTTAGTCTTTCCTATATTTGCTAACAGTTCTTGTTAGAATCCTTGTGATTTCCCTATTGGTAACCTCAACTTCACCATTGTCTTGGGGGTGGTAGGGTGTTGTGAGTTTATGTTCAACCCCTAAGCATTGCATGAGCTTCCAAAAGGTAGTGCCTATAAAGTAAGTTTCATTATCAGAAATTAATGCACATGGCATACCAAACCATTTTACATCATTTTGCTGTATAAAGTAAGTAGTAGTAGAAGATGTATAGTCAATGACAACTATTGCTTTTGCCCATTTCGTACAATAGTCAACAGTGACTATGATGTATGCCTTTTCATTTGACATGGGTGTGATGGAATCCATGAAATCAAGGCCCCATATGTTAAAGGGTTCTAGTGGTTGAATCCATTATTGAGGTCCCTCCATTTGAGCAATCATTCCACCATCTCATTGGTAGTGTTCATAAGAGCGAACATATTGATGAGCATCCTTGAAAATTGTTGGTCAATATTACCTTTCCAATAGGATTTTAATGGCTATGCATCTCCCAACATAGTGGCCTCCGCAAGGACCTTCATGAGCATCTTAGAGAACGTGTAATTGATCAGCATCAAGGACACACCAATGAACTAGGCCATAAATGCACACCTTATAGAGGTGTTCATTGATATTCATGAAGCATTTTACCTGGTAAAGAAACTATTATCTCTTTCGGTGATCCAACCTTTGTGGCATCTCTTAGGTGAGAAGATAGGTTCTCCACCTCTTTGTTATCCCATCATAATTGAGACAAGTGATCAGCAACCGCATTCTCAGTGCCCTTTCGATCCACCATCATGAGATCAAATTTCTATAAGATCACTAGCCATGGTATGACATGGGGGCTCACTATTGGCTTGTTCATTAGGAAGCAAATGGTGTTGTCGTTTGGTGCACAAACACTTTATATCCAAGCACATAATGCATAAAATTTTCTAGAGCAAACACCATTGCCATCAGTTCTTTTTCTATAGTGGTATAGTTTAATTGTGCACCCACAATGCTTTGGCTAGAATAGTGGATGTAATATTGAAATTTCTTATCATCCATCTATGTAAGAATAGCTTCCAAGGTGTAATTTGATGCATCTATCATAAGATGAAATGGTTTAGACTAGTTAGGTGCTTATAGGATTGGAGTTTTTAAAAGTTTATCTTTCAGTAGTTGGAATGCTTATTTGCATTTTGAAATCTAGGAAAATGGAGCATCTTTCTTTGTTAGCTCCACCAACGATTTTGTGATCTTAGAGAAATTTTCTAGGAATTGTTGATAGTAGCCAATATGTCCAAGAAATGATCAAACATCTTTGAAAGTTTCTGGTTGATGGGTTATTCCTTAGATAACCCTTATTTTTTCAAGGTCAACATCAATTCTTGCTTGTGATATTTTTCACCCCAATCCAATGCCTTCTTGGACCATCAAGTGAATCTTTTGCCAGTTGAGCCTCAAGTTTATCTCAACACATTGTTTCAATACTTACTCAAGGGGGTCCAAGGCTTGCTCAAATGTAGCTTCATAGATGGAGAAGTCATCCATGAAGACTTACACACCACTACCAATTTTCTATTGAAAAATGCTAAGGACTAGGCATTGGAATGTAGCAAGGACATTACATAGAACAAAAGGCATCTTGTGATATGCAAAAGTCCCCTAGGGACTTGTGAATGTTGTTTTGGCTTGGTCCTATGATGCAATTTGGATTTGGTTATAGCCACTATAACCATCTAAAAAACTATAGTAGCAATTCCTAGATATTGTATCTAATACTTGATCAAAAAATGGCAATGAAAAGTGATCCTTGAATGTTGCCATATTTAGCAGTCAAAAATTGATGCAGATCTGCCACTTTCCATCTTTCTTTGGCACAATAACGAGTGGACTAATCCACTCATTATCTACAATGGGATAAATGAACCTTACCTTGAGGAGTTGTTCAATTTCATCCTTGATGATCTGCTTCAATTTAGAATTTAGTCATATCTGTGGCTGCCTCTTTGGCATCATGGCTAGATTAGCGTAGATGTGATTCTAGCATATCCTAGGATCAATCCCTATGAGTTTAGGATATGACTAGGAAAAGGTTACTAACTATTTTTCAACCACATTCAATAGCATCTTTTTCTATTCCAAAGCAATATTTGCATTGATTATGATTGACTTTCCATTTTTTAAGAACACATATTTTATGTCGGCCAATAATGTTTTTAGTTCAAGGGACTCTTGCTTGAAAGTTTTAGGAATTTCCAACTCTTCCCAATAGGTATCATCATTTGCATCATCAGAGAGTTGGTGATGAACTTGCTCTAGTTCATCCATGCCTACAACACATGTGCATGTTAGGCTCTCAATTCGTTCCATGCAAAGTGTGCTACTCTCAGAATTTAGCAGTCAACCATTGGGTGCCCTCATATTCTGTGGTCGTTGCATACATACAACTTTGAATATTTTCTTCTAGTGCACACTACTTACATGGAATGATGGATGCTCATTTTACTACCTAGATTTTTTGCACACAATTGCACCTTGTATCATTGTACATTATGCATGGAACTCACTTCTTCTCAATCTTTCTGAATGGATTTTCTTTGGATATTTCTAGGGAAAGATCTCTAATGTCCATTCTTGCATCAACAGTGCTTAGCCATGCCCTTCTCATAATGATTGGTAAGTCCCCTTTGTAGTTCTCCATATTGATTACTAGAAAATCAATAGGATAAGACCATCCATAGATAGTGGTCACAATGTCTTCTACTAGTCCCAATGGAATAGTGATGGACTGGTTTGTCAATTTTAATCTAATATTTCTATTCTTAGGTAGGTTCCATGCAGTATATATCTTATGAGAAATTAGATTGACACCAGAACCAAAATCAAGAATAGCCTTACATGGTTCATTCCCAATAATCTATAAATAGATCAAAGAACTTTCAAGATCTACTAACTTCTTGGAAAGGTTTCTAGCACGGATCTAATCAAATATGGCATGAGTAAGCATCATAATATGGATCCTGGGTGATGCTTGGTTTGAAGGGAACTCAAAGAAATTTGATACGGAGGAAGATGGAGAAACAAGGTTGTCAACCACAAGTGTATTTGAGGGCTTAAATAGACTGCATGGTTAGAAGAAAGGTCTTTCTTTGATCAAGTATCCAAACCACTTGGTTGATAAACCAGTTATAGATTAATGACCCTCATAGCATTGCGTTGTTATGGTTGAGCTAGGAGTTCACCTTGCATAGGTGGAGTAGGTGGTAGTTATGTAGATGAAGAAGGAAGATGTGCAAGAATAGGAGGAGGATAAGGATAAGAGGTGGTATCCCTTCTTGTATGTGAAGAATGAGTTCGATAATAATCAAAAGGATGGTAGTAATATTGAAAAGTAGAAACATAACTAGAGGAGTCACATGGAGATAGGGATTGTTGAAGGTAACACCCATATGGATTAGGTTGTCAGTAAGGGTATTGCTACCTTGGTGATGCCAACACCCATGACTGTGGTTGCTGCCACTATTGATATTGCTCATAAGGTTGTAGTGGAGTTCCACTTGGATAATATTATTATTGCTGGTCAAACTGCCTAGAATTACCTTGAGGATAAGGCAATCTTCTAGATGTTTACCTTTATGTTAGTTATGGACTTAAAGCATCACCCCAAATTCCTGTAATTATGAAACTATGGAACAACATCCCTTAGGATATTCATATTGGTAAACATCACACCCACCATCATCATTTGATTTTCTTTTTACAACTTCTTCTATTATAGCAATCTTGCTCTTACCTTTTTAATAAGCATGTTCAACCACCTTATGCCTCCTATGCTCATGATCACTACCTCATTCTTTGAACTCTTTAGCTAGTTTTTAGACAGCTTGAAATTTGCTATCCATGGAGTCCCATAATTAATCAACCTTGGTCATAACTTCATATTGAAATTTTTGGAGTGGCAAGGCTTTCTTGTTTACCACCTCATCAAGTGCTAATTCTTCCTCATTATCACAAAATTAAACCTCCCTCTTGTAAATGGAAGAATCATGGTTATACTCTTTTGCACTTTCTCATTTTTTCAATTCAACTTCCTCTTTAGCTACTTGCTCAATCAATCTTTGGATTTGATGGGCACTTAATTTTGACAATCACCCTTGGGCATGGACACCCAGGGTTCTCCTCATTTTACATTGAAGCTAGTTTACAATGTGGTAAAGTTGATGTAGTTAAGAATAACCATGGCTAGGACATATGTACATTAAGGAATAGTATTAACTGATGGTGGCATCTAAGGATGCGTGTGTTCCTTGCTTCCATCCTTGGATCTGCCTTCTCAAGTTGGACACTCTAGAGTACATTTGATATTTTTCATTCAACAATTCAAGCATTGTACTCCATCATTTGATAGATTTTGGTTCTAAGGACTGGTACCAATTTTCTACTTCTTTAATGAGTATCTATGGGAATAACTTAAGCTTTTTCCATTCATTCTCTATGTTTTACAAGGCACATGCATCTTGGAAAGCTTAGAGATGGTTCTACAGATCTAAGTTATATCCCCCTTCGAGCCTAGGAATATTGTTCATGTCTAGTATTCTAATTCGACTATCCTTCACATGCTTTGTTGGAATTGGTACTACCTCTATGATGTTTAGCACACTCTAGGTAGTAAGCAAAGGCTCATTGAGGCCTTGATTTTGGTGCCTCTGATGCCCTCTACTATCCCTTCATTCATGGCATCGTGTCTCTCTTCAATGCTCACACCCCTAGTCTTGCCTTGCTCAATGATCCCTTTGATCATTTTGGTCTCATTGATCACCTCCATCATGATCACACCCTTTGCAGTTGTGATCAAAGCCAAAAGAAGAAGAGAATGATGACAAAGGTGAAGAGGAATGAGGACTAACACTATCACAGTGCTTGCTACCACCTCTTCGATGATCATGACCATGATCATGATCTTGTTTCTTGTCTACATTCTTGCCTTAACTTACCTCTTTGAATCCTTCCTTGTTATTAGATCCATTCTTACCAGAACCAAGATTGTGAATTGTAGACTACAAGTTCTAATTTTGACCTCCTTCATCAAAGTCAAAGAGAGGAATTTCACTAACTGGAAAACACCTAGATAAGGGTTCTCCATCATCATTTTGGTACAACAAGAATGGGGAATCATTAAATCCTTTTCCCTTTGCAAATTTATAATATTGTTCTAACTAGAAATCCCTGCGATGCTATGCCATAGTGGGATGATAATCCCTAGCATCACTATCCTGCACCATGTACTTAGCATGAAGTCTTTAGAGACCCCATTGTATAAGCATTTGTTGGAGAATTGCAAGAACAAATCGATCGAGCAGCAACATGATGTTGTCCTCCATGTCATGCCACCACAGTTGTTCATCCTGTTGTAGGATGAAGGTGAAATTTGGTACACACTCATTAGGATGAGCATATGTCACTTGCTATTGTTGAGGCATCGACTGATGTACTCTATCAGACTTGGACAAAAAATCACTCTTATGAGAAGAAGACATTTTATGTTAGGAAAATAAAAATGCAATGTGCTTCTAAATATTATTGTAGTAATCTTAAGATGTGATGTGACTCTAGGGTTCATTCCAACAAGTTGAATAATTTTTTACTAAATCCTAAATAGCACACGAACCAACCAAAAGATCCCTGGCAATGGTGCCAATGATGAGTGGCAAGGTCTTGCTACATCCAATCATATGAATCACTAAGAAATTCATGCATGATCTAGTCGAATTCCATGAACCTATATTTCTCTAGTGCACTAATTCTCTAGGAAGTGAAATGGATGTTAAGAATGTCCATTATCTTCCCAACTACACTTATGAAGATCAAGGATATGGTTTAAGTGTAATTAAGACATATGATTTTTATCATTTTTATGTTTTGTAAGTTTAATTGCTTACAACAATAAATGAAAGGTAGAGGAATTTAATATCTAATTAATCTACTACCTAGCTAGCCTAACACAAGTACTTGTTCCCACTTTCTAAACACATCCTGAACACATATAGTGCTTCTGGGCTACCAAACATTAAGCATTTTTGGATTACCAAGTGCTATACATATGCTTGAGGTGGTTGTGCTTATGTTCATTAACAACTAAAAATTAATTAATTAGTTAAAGTGCATTGAAATGAAGTGCATGAATATTAAATGCATCAAGGAAACATTTGTAGCAACCAAAAACATTAGTGGTTGGAACACTGAGAGGTTACCAACCATACAGCCTAACCCCGGATCCGTGTGAGGACCATGTTGGAGAAAATAGAAATGGGGTGCCCTGAACAATTTGGTCAATCAGACAGGGACTTAGTCTATGTACAATAACCTTTCATTAACCTTTGTTTTAAGATGTTATGCGTGGAGATTGAAGTGCAAAAAGCTGTAAGATAAAAAATAATAAAAAGCATGGAAAAAATGTGCAACTCAAACAATGAACATAAGCTAATAGAAAATGATGTAAAACATAGTGAAATGAAAGGAAATGAGCTCAAGTAAGAGAGTGCACCACCTCAAAATTATGGTATTTGATCTTTGTTTGGCTAGAGAAGGGGTACAACAGATGTGCAATATGGATGGGCATAGCTTGCAATGTAACGGTATGATCACAAACCCTAAGCTACTACCAATGGCCTACTAATCAGAGTTGATGAGCCGATGCTTGCTGGGCTAAGAGAGATCCAGGAAGTGTTGCTACTGGAGTTTTCTATTTATCAACCTTCCTCTTGCCAGTCTCTTTGCCAAATCCAATCGCTAGAAAGCCAAATGCCAAAATGTCAATCACAAGAAAGTCAAGTCCAAAAGCCAACCTTTGAAGCCCAACCCCTTGAACGTTGTTCGCTAGAGTATTTATACAACCAGATGCAAGAGAGAGACATGGTTTGGATTCCATGTGTCCTAGGTCCCACATGGTGCAAACATGAATGTGTCATATTGCCATGTAGTATTACACTACAGTGTTACGTTGGTATGCTACACTACTGATGTGCTACGCTGCAGTCTTACGCTGGCATGCTATGCTGCTGATGTGCTATGCTAGATGTGGAACTTGCTAAGCCGTGACCATACTGTTCAAACTACATGTGCCAAAATCCAGGAAGCTACCATGTTTCTTCAAAGAATGCCAACAATGAGTACAAAGTGGAGCTTGTGCTTTAGGACTACGTCTTCCCTCCTCTTGCAAGTAAGGTCAAGCATAGAAACAACTTTGGGAATTAACAAGGTGATGCAAAACAAAGAAAAATTGTTGCTCTTGTCTATTGAAGAGATGTTAGAGAAAAAATGACCATTCTCAGCAAGTTCTAGAGCTACTGGAGATGTCCTAGGGCTTCCACGTGAGTGTTATGTTACCTATTCTGCACAATGTATTGGCGTAGCATAAACATCTACATGCTACACTGCACTACACTGCGTAGTGTCGCTGCCAACCTTGAAACAAATATTTCCTGATAATAAAAAATACACGTCTGAGGCTTAGCTAGGCAAGAAACTTCAGCAATTTGCAACTCTACCTTCTATGTTGAAAGGTCCTGGGACCTACAAAGTTCATCCTTGGGACACTTTTGGGCTTTGTGTCCTTGTTATGTTGTGCTACACTATGTAGCGTAGCACAGCATAGCAGTAAATGTGACATGAATCCCTACTTGATTTGCAATGCTTTATTGAGAAACTTTTCTTGGAACCTGGGGGCAAAGTGGGACAAGCAGTCTTGGAGGTCTGAATGTGGCCAAGTGCAATCCCTTTGCTAGGAACCACTTGGTAGAGGACCTTTGTGCATTCTAACCCTGCTACGTTGTGCTACACTATCTAGTGTAGCACAGCATAGCACCCAGTTTGTCTTGAATTCTGACTCACCTTGCCAACGTTTTGTCATGGGATGTCAGTCATATCCTGGCATGGTAGCAGAGCAAGCATGTTTGATGGTTGAAGCAAGGGCAATCATGTTTACTTTATCAAAACAGTCTAAGCAAGAGCATTGCCATTGGAGCATCCTACTACACTCTGCTATGCTGTGTAGTGTAGCATAGTGTAGCACTCAAATGAAGATGATTTTTGACAAAATTTGCCACATTCTCCTACGTTATGTTGATCATGCTTCAAGGACAAATTGGGGCAAGTATCCCAAAGGATGAAATCACTGTCAAACTATATTTTTGTGCCTATTCAGTCTCCATATGGCCTACTACACTATGCAACATAGCATAGTGTAGCAGGTTTTGTAGTTAGAAAACTTGTCGAACTATTTAGTCCAACTTGAACACTTTCAGTAACTCCTAACATGGTCCCTAGGTAGATCATCAACCAAGTCAAGTGTCAAGCTAGACAAGCTAGAGGGCGTAGCAAGCCTATTAGCCCAGGAGATAGAAAATTTACTTGATTGTATGGTCTATCCCTAGTGTCTCTTTCATGCAAACTAGCCTCATGGTTGGGTTCTGTGTTGGCTGTGCTGCAGAGGGTGGTAGGCAGGCTCGAAAGTGGCTTTGTAGGCATTAGAACTTCTGGGGTGCCATGTTGTCTATACAGTCTAGCATGATACTGCACTTGCAAAGATCCTTGATCAAATTTTAGGACTATGCTGAGTCATGAGAGTCCCAAAATTGATGGTGTTTCAATGGTCCCTCTTTGTTGACATCTGGAGGATCTACCCAAGAGATGTTGACAAAGAATACAAAACACCATGTAGAACAAGATGCCAACACTACTCTTCAATGCCTGCTCGGATGATGCTTTGCTATGTTTGAGAGTACTTGGAGGGTGATATCAGGTAAGGGGTAAAGAATGGATTTAAGGAAATAGGTTCAGGGAAGAAATGAAGGTAAAATGTGACTTTATGAAAACTATTGCCATAGTGTGATCCCTCGTCAAAATGCTTATAAGGGAATCAACACACATGGGTGTCTTTGCCTTTGGCCCAAGACCTCTTACTAGAGTGCTTAGAGATGGTCGATTTATGGCCAGAATGATTATAAAGCAAATTTTATGCCATTTTTTAGGCACTTGTCTCATTTTTTATGCTTTTTTGCTCTTTTGTACTTTTCCTTTTTTTTGTTGCACACCCACGTTCACTTGAAGACAACCTTTTCGTCACTGTAGGATAGGTGTTTCCTCCCCAGGATGAGTTTTGTTACATCCATGTAGGGCTTTGACCTACCTACAAATGCTTCCCATGGGATGAGTTGTGTTATGTCCATCATGGACTTGGCAATTGGGCATGTGAAAGGGCTTTATGTGCATCAAGGAAGCTTGCAAAGAGGATATGGAAAATTGTGGGTATAGGGAATGGAAAGTAAGTTGGCTAAAGGGAGAATAAGGTATGCACTCTCAAGTAGCTAGGCTAATTAGAGTGGCCACTTTGGAACAATGTAGTATCATGCTCTCATGTTGAAACACATCTCTGAATGATGCCATCTTGGCTTTTATCCTGCAAACACAACAGAGAGGAAACCAGAAATAACTATCATCAAGTGAATTGAGGGCAAAGTTCTACTTGCTCGGGACACTGTCATAGTGGCAAGTGTTGTTTGACATGCACAATGTCCAAAGCAAGAAGGCCAACACAAGTTTTGACAGTCGTAGGCCAGAAAGCTTTGATGGCCTCGTCAAAAATGGGCACTGAAGAGGCTAGAAGCGATGATGATGTAGGTGCTTAGGATTCCCTGCCAAAGGAAAACATCATGCAATCTAGCTACAAGGTGGGAAGCCTAACAGCTGAATGTCTTTTTGAACTTTGATAGTGGTAAGGGCTAGAGGATGACAACCTTGTGGTTGGGCCACAATAGTGTTGGGAATCCAACAGCAAATGCTGATGGCAAGAGCTACAACCAGGATGACTGGCTGTGGTAATGGTAACTCCGAAAGGTCAGTAATATGTCAATTAACATCCTTAGAAGATCAGCAAGATGCTAAGGGCAATGACACTGCATATTGTTGGCGACTGTTTGGGACGCGATTGCCAACGAGTGTCCTCGAACAGGATTTAGGTGCCTGCTGGTCTCTGGCAACACCACGGCCCAGATACCTCCAAATAACTCAGTAGTTAACGTGAGTATGTGTGTGTGCTGTTGCGGCGTGCGGTTGCGTGTAATGTAACGATTGCGTGTGTGTGAAATATAAATGACTTACTTTAAAGAGATTCAGCCAACTTTGTCCAGTACTGTGAGTTATTGAAAGTTTCCTATTTTGTTCAACTACCTAGTCTACACGGTCCTTATAATACCTGCTTGTAACAAGTAAAATTTTGCAAAAACATTTGAGCACAAATCCGCAAATCTACTCCTAATTTTCCCCAGAGAGAGAGAGATAGTTCCACAAGAAAACTAGAAATAGAGCAAGATTCAATGGAAATAGACAGAAAAGAAAAGAAAGCAGAGTTGTGTGAATCTCAAATATTTAAACAAGGTAAAATGACACGAGTAAACACTTCGCAATAAAGCTATCCCAAATTCAATATCTACGAATTGTTCAAACTTCAAAGGCTCAACCAAGCAATATCTTCAAGACAATCCTACTATGCTACCAAAAACTGCTGCGTAAACTACCACGTACGAGACTCCATTTTGGCTAGACAATAGATGTCAACGATTGCATTTAAACAGAACCTTTAAAAGACTTGACAATTTCTGATTGAAATAACACGGAAAATCACTTTAAAAATAAAAAGAAGCTATTCTGGTCCCATCAAAATACCAAAGATTTTCTGAACCCTCTCGACTACCAAATTGTTCCACGGTGTGACTACAAACAGAGGCTCTCTTCCAACAACCCAATAGCAGTTCCCAAGCGTTGCACAATAACAAAATTTACTACTAAAATGCTCTCAAGGCTTTTAAACACAAGCTCTTATATGGCAAATTTTAACAGAAATTTCTATCGGGCAACAAGAACAACAAGAGCAATCTAAAAATCCCAAAATTACTTGCCAAGGATGATACTATCTAAACCACTAGCTAAGCAATTTAAACAAAACAAAAAATGAAATGCATAACTCACAGGACCATGACAAAGAGGCTGAAATCTTTATTCTAGCAAGCCATCTTACAAATCTTCCAAGTGTGATGATGATGCTCCCTTAGTGATGTGATTTCTTCCTTTCCTCCTGAAGCCTTTTTATAGGGCTCAAAGGTGGTTAGGTAAGTTACAAAATATCTTGGGTGGTTTTAACCACCATGGAGAAAAAAAGCTACAATGGACAAGTGTCCTATTCAATTGCCAAGTGTCTTCCTTCAGTCGCCAAGTGTCTTCATGTAGTTGCCAAGTGTCTTCATTTGGTTGCCAAGTGTCTCATTTTGGAGATAAAGAGGTTGTAGTTGACAAGTGGCATTTTTGGTGGTTATAATATCATGGGAAAATAAAATTTAGTTGTAACCACCAAGGGGAAGTTATCACCACCATGATATTTAAAAATTGCAAAGGAAACTTGTTCTATACATATAACATAAAATATTTTCTTCAAATCATAGTAATAAAGATAGTAACCAACCATGTAATTGTTGCATACATGGATGGGTTAATATAAA
>MNCI01028235.1:83988-101439 GCA_015680685.1 Gnetum montanum
ATTGTTGTAAGAGAGCCTCTGCTTGTAGTCATGTCTTTGAACAATTCAGTAGTCAAGAGGGTTCATAAAATCTTTGGTATTTGGATGGGACCAAAATAGCTTCTTTTTATCTTTAAAGTGAATTTCCACGGTATTTCAATTAGAAATTGTCAAGTCTTTCGAAGGTTCTATTGAATGCAATCGTTGACATCTATTATCTAATCAAAATGAAGTCTCGTATGTGGTAGTTTACGCAGCAATTTTTGGTAGCATAATAGGATTGTCTTGAAGAAATTGCTTGTTTGAGCCTTGGAAGTTTGAACAATTCGTAGATATTGAATTTGGGATAGCTTTATTGTGAAGTGTTTACTCGTGTCATTTTACCTTGTTTAAATATTTGAGGTCTACACAAATCTGCTTTCTTTTCTTTTCTGTCTATTTCCATCGAATCTTGCTCTATTTCTAGTTTTCTTGTGGAACTATCTCTTTCTCTGGGGAAAATTAGAAGTAGATTCGCAGAGTTGTGCTCAAATGTTTTTGCAAAATTTTATTTGTTACAAGTAGGTATTATAAGGACCATGTAGACTAGGCAATTGAACAAAATAGGAACTCTCAACAACTCACATTACTTGGCAAAGTTGGCTGAATCTCTTTAAGATAAGTCATCTATAGTTCACACATAACATAATCGTTTCATATTTCACAATCACACACCGCAACAGCACACACACATACTCACATTAACTACTGAGTTTATTTGGAGGTATCTGGGCCTTGGTGTTTCCAGAGACTAGCAGGCACCTAAATCCTATTCAAGGACACTCGTTGGTGGTCGCGTCCCAAACGGTCGCCAAGAGTTTGGGCCCCTTGTGGGCCCCTTACTCTAGTTTAATAGTTTAAGGCCATTTCAGGCCATTTAGTGTGATTTCTAAGGGTTGGCTACTAGTTTTAGGCCTTAGTAGGCCATGACGATAGTTTAAGGCCATTCTGGGTCATTGCTAGTTTTAGGCCGTTTTGGGCCATTGCTAGTTTTAGGCCATTTCGGGCCATTGCTAGTTTTAGGCCATTTCGGTCCATGTGTACGGTACGAACGACAAGGGAAATGCAATTAGCAAACTTAATGTAAAATGTAAATAATGGAAATAGCAAACTTAATGTAAAATGTGAATCATGCAAATAGCAAACTTAATGTAAAATGTAAATTATGCAAACAGAAAACTTAATGTAAAATGTAAATGATGCAAATAGCAAACTTAATGTAAAATGTAAGTCATGTCAACAGAAAACTTAATGTAAAATGTAAATCATGCAAATCATAAACTTAATGTAAAACATAAATCTCGTAATCGAAAGTATAACAATTTGCTGAAGTGATGTAAAAGAACAAGTTTCAATCATGCAATTGTTTTCTAACCTGACGTGGGTTAGGCTAGGCATATGGCCAAGACACCTTGCAGTGGTATTCATCTATGTTATCATCTATGGTTTGAAAGGGCAACTCAGCCCATATTGTTTCTTCATTTGAGTTGATGATTTCAACCTATTCATTTTTCAAACATGGCATTTCAGTTTGAATGGATGCTTGGTTTTCAGAGATTTCTATCTTTGAACCTTGCTCCACGTCTACGTTGTTTATAGCCTGAGGAGCCACTTCGTCACCATAAATCACCACTTCCCCACCCGCATAGGGTAAGTGGCTTTCCTAATGTATAGGAAAGGAGACAACCCTTAGTTGGGCTAACCATGATCTTCCTAGGATCAGGTTGAACCCAGGCATCTCTTCCACCATGATAAATACCATGCTTGTGGGGAACTGGTCCCCAACCACAAAGTGAATGTGCATAGTCCCCTTTACTACCACACGTGCTCCATTGAAGGAATTAAGGCACGAAGTTGCTATGGGATTGATTTGATCAACCAAGCCTAACTTGTCAACGATAGGAAATGGGATTACGTTGGTGGAGGCTCCGTCATCAACATGTACCTTGCGAATCTTGTATTGGCCAACTCGAATGATGATGAACATAGGTGCAGTTGTCACTTGACCATTTTTAGGATCATTCTTAATAGACTTGTCGTGAAATCTCAACTGGGTTGGTCGGGGTTCTTTGGCCATGGGGGAAAGCATGAAAGCATGAATGGCTTTCTCTTCAACCGGCAGGTTTTCACTAACAAGAATGGACGTCAACATATGAACCATTGCCTCACGATGTGTTACCAAGTCATATAGGCTTAGTGTTATATTTTTCTACTTCAAGGCCTATTTAACTTGTGAAAGGGCATTCAAAACGTCTTGCCCATTGTCTTGTTGTTTGTTAGCCTTTTATTCTTCGATACACCCTAGGAGGTAAATTTCGCGAGGAGGAGTAACTTCAGGTTGAGCACTAGGCTTTCTTGGACATGAAGGTGATGATTGTGTATGTGCATTGCTATCGATTACTGATGACAAAGGGGCCATAGGAACTATAGACAAGGGAGTAGGCTTAGGAGGACCTAGCGCAGTACACTCCCTAGCTAGCTTGTCCGCCAAACGCTCATCATGCTTCTTTGGGCGGTAAGGCTAGGGTGCAGCTTTTGTCGCTCGATTTTGAGTTGGGGGAGAAGTTGCATGCCTTGGCATCTTGATGATGAATGATGCCTATGTTGTTACAGTGGTGGGAGGTGCGGCAACTTTTAGCATAAAGGGTGCAAGAGGTGTCTAGCAAGGAGCCCTAATGAAAAAGGAGGCCTATGACTTAGTTGTTGGGATCTTAGTGTTACGAGGGGGTACACAAACCACAAATGGTTACTATGGTGGTTTAGGGTTATTGTTAATGCTGATAGTGTTGGTGGTGTAACATGCGTTGTTAGCATTCATGGGATCTTTGGAAATGCCCATCGACTGGTTTTCAGGTCAAACGGGACTACTCTCATCCGGGACCAGCTTGCCCTAATCGATCATGCATTGAATGTCATCTTTCAACACTAAGCAATAATCTGTATCATGACCACACAGTTGGTGATAGTCACAAAAATGTTCTAACCTAAAATTCTTAGGCACTGGTGGTTCATTGGGCATAGCCAAGGAGGGGTTCCTAAGAACTTCATAGTACCTTTAATGGCATTTAATAGCCTCCTCCAACATTCATTTATGTTGCATACACTTAGTTCCCAACAATTGCTTCGAGAGTTCTAAAGGATTAATCGATAATGGGGTATACTTTCAGTGGTCCTTGTGCTCAAAGTTTGGCCTTGGCTAGGTTGGCATCATAGGTGTTGAAGCTGAGGACTGACCTATGTTGTTGGAGCCAGGTGTGATGTTAGTGGGAGCGTTGGATGTTGTGGTAGCCTTTTTGTTGTTGCTGTTGTTGGGCTTGGTTTCCTTGGCCACAGTAGCCATTGTTGTTTCCATGACCTTGCCTTTCTCTTTGTACTTCTTAATGTGTGCATTCTTATAGGTCATGTAGGCTGGGTCCCTACTAGCTTCAGCTGCATCCGAAATGCTCTTGGTTTGAGCAAATGCTTGGCTAAGGGACCATGGGGCCAAGTAGTAAAGCTTAGACTTAATGAAGTCATTGACTAGACCCTTAAAGATGGCCAACAAGTGAGGCTTGGCAATTGGTTTGCATATTTCATTTAAGGTTGCACTCCATCATTGTATAAATTTCTGTACAGACTTTAGCGATTCCTGCTTAACACTCATAAGCTGGTCTAGAGTGACTTTCAATTTTAAGTTGTACTTAAAAAAAGTCACAAATTGACTTAGTAGCTCTTCCAAGATGGAGATAGAGGCACATGGAAGTGCACGGTACCAATCTAAGGCTTTGCCTATCAGAGACATGGCAAAGACAAAAATGATGGTGTGAGGCCATGGTTGCAACAACAAGGATTCAGACCTGAAGGTCACCAAATGTGCATTCAGATCACCCTCCCCATTGTATTTTGTAAATTGGGGGAGTGGCACCCCAAGGGGCAACGTGAGCATAGGGAAAACTCAACTGATGGGGTCATCATGGTAAAAGTCCATGACCTGGACAGTTTCAGAATCGGTTGCCTTGAGTCGTTTGATCTCTTCAGTGAGGGTTTGGATGAGTTGGAAGGCTTGGTCTAGACCTAGGGATGTTGCGGGGGGTTGTGGGGCTATAGGAGCAGCCAGCATTGGTGGCATTATTGGGGCAACAGCCTATCCCATTAGGGCCACCGTTGGGGCCACTTCAACAAGTGGTATCACCTGGGCGATCCACCACCTGGTGGGTGGCGCTACCGAGGCAGCCACTGTTGGCAGTGCCGTAGGATTGGTTACTTGCCTGGTTGGTGGAGCAGCCCACAGCCCTACGTTTTGCTGCACTACGTGTGAAACCTGATATGCTTGGGGTTGCATGTAGTGTGACATCTAAGATGGTTGGCTGGTAGGGAAAGCAGCAATTTCCATCCACCATGTAGTTGAGGTAGGGCCTGCTACTAATGGTGGGACAAGTGCAAAAGAGACGATTGAAGTGGAACTCACACGAAGTTGTGATGTAGGCAGAGTGGGCACATATGGCAACGTAAATGTTACCGATGTTGGGTACGATACTGGAACAGACTGAGAAGAAAGAGTGACTAGGAACGAAGTTGAAGGGCCTACATGCTGATAAGTTGAAGACAAGGGATGACTGCCCATCACTGAAGAGAGTCTGGGCTGTAGTAGGATCATGGCAGTAATGATAGGAATAGAATATAGGAGCTGGTTTGATCGAAAGATAAAAGTGGAAGGGACAAGTATGGTGTAGATTGGGCCACCACCTTCAGAGTGGGAGTCCAACTCTTCTTACCCATCTTAAAAGGGTTCTTCGTAGTGGGATATCGTGTCCCTTTCTCTTGCCCTACTCACTTGGACAAGTTGGCTTAGCATCCATTGGTACATCTTGGTTAATGGGATAGTGCTTTCAGGAGTAGGGATGAACTCCCTCCCGTTCCGATAGATGAACTCAAAGTTACGTTTCTCTTTGAGTTCACAATGATCCAATGGTATGTTGGCTTGCATTTTTTCACATAGAAAATTGTATTGCTCTTCATCTTGAGGTAGATGTTCAGGTGATTGTTGTCGCAGTCTTAGGGACTGCCTTGACATCAGAACTAGGTTGGGTGGTTGCTCGAGACCTGTCACATTTTGGATAGAGTAGGGTACCTCCAAGCTCGAGGTGGGAACTACAGTAGTAATTTGATTCATTTTCTGTTGCATTATTGAAAACTATAGAGGAGGTAGGCTAAAGTTGGGTATGCTTATGAGTGTCAGAAACTGGTTTCCTTCATTGTTACGCCTGCTACGCTGAGCAGGACTACTACGTTGAGAGGGTTGCTGCACTGCAGGAAACGCAGGTAGTGTAACGCAATGGGTAGTGTATCATGACAGATATCATAACACAATAGATGCTGCTACGCAGTAAGTAATGTAACACTATAGAAGGGTGTTACGTAGTAGGCAGCATAACACTATGGATGGGTAGCATAATGGGGTAGACAGCTAAAGAACTAGTACGTTGACAAAGTTAGCATGCTACCCAAAGGACAGGTAGCATAACTCAGTTGACTGAGTAAGCAGTTAACGTATCACCCTGATATGGTCGCTACACCACACACAACGTAGGTAGCATAGTGTAGTTGATAGAGTAAGCATGGTACAGCAAAACGTTGAAGGCTTTCATCCTACTGGGTTCCAGAGGAACCGTCATTGCGACTAGTCTGCACCACCCAGTGCATAGACAACCACAAGGATGTCACGTCTACACTAGTAGGTGACAAGGTACAAACAGTGTGCAGGATTACCCGTGATGTGCAAAAAGGGCACAAAGAAGGCCCTCCTTCTAGTGGCAAAAGTTGCAGCGATCGAAAATGTCAATGGCTAGAACACCAAGAGGTTATCAGGCATACAGCCTAACCTCAGATCTGTATGAGGGTCGTGTTGGAGAAAACAGAAATGAGGTGCCCTAAACGGTCTAGTCGATCAAACATGGACTTAGTCAGTGTATAATATCCTTTTGTTAATGTTTTTTTTAAGATGTTATGCATGGAGATTGAAGTGCAAAAAGCCGTAACATACAAAATAATAAAAACCGCAAAAAAAATGTGTAACTTAAGCAATGAACATAACCTAATAGACACTGATACAAAATATAGCGAATTGAAAGGAAATAAGCTCAAGTAAGAGAATGCACTGCCCCAGAATCGGGGGATTTGATCTTTGTTTGGCTAGAGAAGGTGTACAACAGATGTGCAATATGGATGGGCATAGCTTGCAACGTAACGGTATGGTCACAAACCCTCAACTGCTGCTAATGGCCTACTAATCGGAGCTAATGAGCCGATGCTTGCTGGGCTAAGAGAGATCTAGGAAGTATTGCTGCTGGAGTTTGTTGTTTGTCAACCTTCTACTTGCTAGTCTCTTTGCCAAAGCCAATCGCCAAAAAGCTAAATGCCAAAATGCCAATCGCAAGAAAGTTAAGTCCAAAAGCCAACCTTCGAAGCCCAACCCCTTGAATGTTGTTCGCTATGGTATTTATAGAGCCAGATGCGAGAGAGAGACGTGGTTTGGATGCCATGTGTCCTAGGTCCCACATGGTGCAAACATGAATGTGTCATATTATTGCATAGTGTTACACTGCAGTGTTACATTGGCATGCTACGCTACTATTGTGCTACATTGCAGTGTTATGTTGGCATGTTATGCTATTGATGTGCTAAGCTAGATGTGGAACTTGCTAAGCCGTGCCCATACCATTCAAATAGTGTGTGCCAAAATCTAGGGAAATGCCATGTTTTTGCAAAGAATGCCAACAATGAATGCAAAGTGGAGCCTATGCTCTAGGACTATGTCTTCCCTGTTCTTGCGAGTAGGGTCAAGCATAGGAATAGCTTTGGGAATTAATAGGGGGGTCCAAAATAAAGCAAAATTGCTGATCTTGTCTATTGAAGAGATGTCGGAGCAGAAATGACCATTGTCGATGAGTTTTGGAGCTGTTAGAGATGTTCTAGGGCTTCCATGCAAGTGTTATGCTACCCTATGCTGCCTAGCATATCGACATAGCGTAAACATCTACATGCTACGTTGTGCTATGCTATGTAGCATAGCTGCCAGCCCTGAGACAAATCTTGCCTGATAACTAAAAATGTCTTTAAGGCTTGGCTAGGTAAGTAACTTCAGTAATCGGCAACTAAGGTCCTAGGACCTACAGAGTTCATCCTTGAGATACTTTTGGGCTTTGTGTCCTTGCTACACTGTGCAGCATAGCACAACATAGCAGCTAGTGTGACATGAATCCCTACTTGATTTGCAATGCTTTGTCGAGAAACTTTGCTTGGAACCTAGGGGGAAGTGGCATAGGAAATTTTCGAGGTCTGAATGTGGCCAAGTGCAATCCCTTTGCTAGGAACCACTTGGCAGAGGACCTTCGTGCGTTCTGACCCTGCTACGCTATGCTACGCTGTGTAGCGTAGCACCCAATTTGTTTTGAATTTTGGCTCACCTTGCAAACGTTTTTTCACGAGATGTTAGTCATGTCTTGGCGTGGCAGCAGAAAAAGCATGTTTGACGGTTGAAGCATGGGCAATCATGTTTACTTTTTCAAAACAGTCTAAGCAGGAGCATTACCACCAAAGCACCCTGCTACGCTGTGCTACACTGTGCAGCGTAGCACTCAAGTGAAGATGATTTTTGAAAAAAATTTCCACATTATCCTGTGTCATGTTGATCATGCTTCAAGGATGAATCAGGGCAGGTATCCCAAAGGGCAGAATCACTATCAAACTACATTTTTGGTGCCTGTTCAGTCTCCATATGGCCTGCTACACTATGCAGCGTAGCAGGTTTTGCAGTTAGAAAACTTGCTAAACTGTTTAGTCCATCCTAAACACTTTCAGCAACTCCTAACATGGTCCCTAGGTAGACCGTTAGCCAGGTCAAGTGTCAAGTTGGGCAAGTTAGAGGGTGTAGCAAGCCTGTCAGCCTAGGAGATAGAAAATTTGCCAGACTATATGGTCTATCCCTAGTGCCTCTTTCATGCAAACTGGCCTCATGGTTGGGTGCTGCATTGACTGTGTTGCAGAGGGTGGCAGGTAGGCTCGGAAGTGGCTTTGCGGGCATTAGGACTTCCAGGGTGCCATGTTGTCTACATGGTCTAATCCAGCCTGACATTGTGCTTGCAGAGATCTTTGCCCAAATTTCGGGATTGTGCTGAGTCATGAGAGTCCCAAAATTGATGGTGTTTCAACATTAATCTATTCTTAGTGCTGCAAGGATGATCAAAAGGATTCGTTTTTATTCTCGTCACATTATTGTGCTCAAGTACATCAGTGCTCAAACAAAGATCCGTACACACTCAAACTCCTACTATGGGCACTCTTGGGAAAACAAACTACAAGAGCTTCACTATCTATGACAAAAACTAATGAAAAACTATATCCAAATCATGAGCTTGAGCACTATATTTATAAGTCGGCATATACCTTGTGACATTAGGTATTAGACATCACATCTTGGGCTTCGATATCGAGTATCTGATATCAAGGCTCTAATATCGGATATCTAATATCCAAGCTAATCAAAACATGATTCATCACTTGGAGCTTTCAAGTAGAACTTTATATAACTTAGCAGTAATCCCAATTGTGATATATCTTTATATTATACTATTTCATATTATCATACATTATAGTGAAATAGATTAAAATGGTGAAATTGATGTTCAACATCAAGATCAACATTAATCATAACCTTTAAATGTATGGTCTCACATTAACAAAATCTTATGTGTCAATAAATAGTTAATTAATTTTATAATTCATTATATGTTCTAGTGAAGTGGATGAAAAATTTTCTACATTATGGATTGACCAATGAATAAAAAAGCCATTGTGAGATATACCAGCCAATTAAGCTTTATGATGTCCTAAATATCTATTTCATAGGTGAAACATACCTAGAATGCCTTGAAAAAACATCATTTGTAGAATTGAGCAACTAGTAAGAAACAAATTAGAACAAATTAATAACATCAAATGTTATAATGTTTCATTTTCAATAACATTTAGATAATAAAGACACTTAAAACCTTCAAACGTGAGTGAATAAATAAATAAAGGTAAAAACTTCAAAGGTGAATTAATAAATAAATGAAAGTAAAAACATTTTTAAGGCGATGCAGGTTAACCTAGATATTATGCATCAAAAGAATTTGATACATGGAAGCGTGGAATCAAGAATTGGTGATTCTAAAGATGTTTTGATTCGCGTAATGCCAAAAAATATGGACATGGTTTGTAATCAAAGACATAAATTTAAAAAGTTAAAATATATTTGTAAAAAAACCAGATAGTAGCTCTTATTAATTTTTACAAATCTTAAACTAAGTGTATTTTTGCATTTGTATTTTATGTAAAAATATAAGAGATTTGTGTTTGATTTTTCTATTTCTTTGTTGCAAAATATAAATATTTTGTCTCGAAAGTACCGATACGGATTTACTGTGTTTCTGTACATGCAAAACCTGTACCGATACGGATTTACTGTGTTTCTGTACATGCAAAACCTGTACCGATGCGAATTTACTGCGTTTCTGTACGTTATCCTGCACCGATGCAAAACGTGCACCGTAAACCCATACCTCTACGAATGGTTCGTAATGGAAATTTACTGCAAATTTACTGCGATCCTGTAAGTGAACCCATACCTCTACCAACGAACGGCTCCTAAAATCTGTCAGATTCGCGAATCCCGAGGGCATAGCCTGGATGTATTATAACAACTACCACTCGAACATTCGCATGGGAATATAAGCACTATGTATAATAAACATGAACATGTTTACATCTGCGACATGGAAAGCGTGGTATGAACAATACGACTTCAAAATCACGTCTGTGGAACATCCAAGCCGCAATCCAGTTGCAGAAAATTAATAGCAATCAAAAGATACGGTCGCAGGATTCCCAAAAGAAAGCCTGTGAGTTGCTATACTTTACTGCTACCGGTAACGCCTCTGCACAACGAATATATTTAACAAGGTTGAATGACATTCACAGAGTTCACTCGCGCCACAAGGAAAGTAAAATAAGGAGTGAATTAATCCGTCAGTCAGAATCTCTGAAAGTGGGTTCTATTTGTTTCTAGCCTGTGGCTGTTGTCAAATACTCTTGCTCGTTAGTGTTTGCAACTTTCCCAAACTATTTGGAATCTAATCTAACTAATTATCTGGTTTCTAGGCGGGCAGTTCGATCTCTCAAATGATCTATCAAGCAACAGCACCTTCTGTGTCTAGCCTGTAGTCTCTACATGGTTGCTTTAGAAAACTGCAGCACACAGCAAGGGTGGTTGTGATATCGTAATCTCATGATAATTTCATAATTACCACATCATTGTAAGTGAGAGAGAAAAACATTGCCGTACAAAACGCCAAGTCGTGAAACTGGAATATTTGTTGGGTTGGATCTAAAATTGGGATTCTCGAAAAACAACAGCAGTGGTATTGCATTGCAGTGAAAGATATCGAAGAATGATATCGAAGAAGGAGCAGACACTGGCGATAAAAGGATTGTCAGCGCTTAGCAGTGTGTGTGCTTTTTGGCATTTGACATATTTTGTTTTCAGCAACGATGATACAGCAGCAGCATGTAAGGCAGAAGAAGAACCGACTAGTCCAAACTGCAGAGTACGTGCAACCTACCTTTCTTTCCTTTTCTTTTCTTTCAATTGCTTTGACTTCTGAATATCATTGATTTTTGCGTGAACGCCTGCGCTCACTGCAACTGGAAAGCTGCAACTGGTTAATAGATAGGAACACACGCAATACACACCACAATTATGCTCCATCATGTTCTCCATCGTTACATGCCTCTTTCTCTAATTTAATTTGCACCAAAAATTGCCATAGAATTTTCATCTCCTCCTCAGTTCTGGCGTTGTAGATTTGTTATCTTTGCCCAGAGTTTTTCTCTGAGGAAGCAGATGCGGTTTTATTTGATTTCACAATAACCCAAACGAGAATCCTTATCAGTCCTGCCTCTAATAATGTTTCTGCATTTGTACGTTACCCACTACCCGCCGCAGTAGACAGGCCACTTGACTCTTAATTTTTTTGCGATTTGTGAAAGTAAGTTGGTTGGGCCGGGTTACTTGCAGTGGAAGCAGACAATGATAGCATATATAAAAGAAAGAAAGTGGAATTCCGTGCAAATATGTTCATGTTATGTCAAGCTGTTAACTACTTACAGATGAGATCAGACAACAAAGAGTGGAAGTGTGGAAGCAAACAGCATCCATCGAGGCTGCTTGCTGTTTCTTTTGTGCCTCAAAACTCCCGATTGATGATGATGAAGAGCCACTACTGCTACTACTAGTACTAGCCTACCAATCATGCATGTCCGCCATGGCCCACCTACCACTGCATCTGTATCTGCATCTCACAAATGCACAAAATAAGAAATCCATTTATCCATCCATCCTGTGCAATCTCCACTTCAAATTACCTCCATTGTACTTGCTTCACTGCAAGCCAATCAAACCCAGCAAAACAACACGGCAATGCAATGAAACGTAGAAACAAGAGAGGAAAAAAAGGAAAGAAGAAGAAACCACTACGGCATCGGATCCAAAACCATCAGTGCAAAGGGCAGACCTTATGACGCATTATGAATTTTGACAAACCCATAATGTATATATCTCTCTCTGAAAAATCCCAGAGCAAGATTAAAATCAGTCGGTCAACATTTATCATTCATTACATTCAGCAATGGAATGACGCGCGTCGTCAACTTGTACCTCGCAAATTCCAACTTAATCACAACATTAAAGACAAAAACCCGCGTGACAGACAGAATGAAAGCGTAAGCAATTCTGAGCGCACGTACAGAGGAGCTCACTGCTCATCAGGAGGAGGAGCAAGGTTCAAATCCGGAAGAAGGAAAGCAGTCTGCTTGCGAGGCAAATCATCCTCCACCTCCAGAGTCGCTGAAGAAGATTCGCTGAAATTCTTATCATTCACAACAGTGGAAACAGTGGTGTTGATATTTGCAGAAGCAGAGGCTGTGGCAGAGGCAGAGGCACAACCAAAAGTGGTTTCAGCGAAGTGGGACCTTTTGTGCCCACCCAGAGCCTGACCAGACACGAACACTCTGGAACAAACATCGCACACATGCCACGCACACGATGCAGACCCAGACCCAGAACCAGAAACCGTCTTCTTCTTCTTCTTCTTCTGTTGAGGCTGCTGCTGCTGCTTTGGCTTCTTGCAAGAACTACTGAAATACTCGTAATCGCACTGACTGGTTGCAGAGGAGTAATAAGAAGAAGCAGAATCGCCATCGCCTTGGCTAAGCTGCTGCTGCTGCATGGCATTGTTGTTGTTGTTGCTGAAAGTACTAGTGCTCGAAAACTTGAGCTTAAGCCGAGTCTTGCAGCTGGCGCGATGGCCTCCCAGAGCCCTGAAAGAAGCAAATCCGCGGCCGCAGGATTTGCACTTGTGGGATTTCTTATCCTCCACATTATTATTAGCATTCTTCTTCTTTCTGGAATCCTTGTGCAACCTATCCAGTTTCACAGTCCTGCCGGCTTTTGGCTCAGCCTCTGAATCAGATTCATCAGTCTGGAAATCCATCGTCGCAGCACTGCTAATAATGTGGCTCCGATACCGATCTGCAAGTGCAACCTCTGCAAGCAGATGCAGATTATAGTCCAGGGGCCCTTCTGGGGATGTGCTATTAAAGTCGAGATAAGTGGTATTTTGGGTCTTCACGGCAGCCATTGTTGCAGAGCTGAGCTTTGCGTAGATGATAACGGGATGGAAGTAGTGTGCTGCGACTGCTACACTAAAAGTGTCGCTGCTGCTGCTGTGGTGGTTGCTTTGCTTTGCTTTTTCTTTTCTTGTTTTGCGTTTCTTGTATATAAAGGCTGAGAGAGCAGGAGAAGGAGCAGGAGCAGGAACAGCAAGTGAAGAAAAAGATAAGTAGAAACAGAAAAGGTTATGATTGTGAGATTTGTTGGAAAACAATTACTTATGTGGAAATGTTTCCATGAATGAATAGTCTGCTGGACTGCACTCGACTGAGCTGAGTTGAGCTCCAGTCGAGTTAGTATTCCTCCCTTCCTTCCTTCCTTCTTTCACGTGAAGATCCATGGTTCAATGCCTTATTGCATGGCCGGGCCCCACGTAAGACGATATTGTTATTATTATTTTTGGCATAATTTAATTTTCCTTTGCGAGCTTCCTTGTAGTGGAGTTGCTTGTAGGTTGGATTACACGAAAATGGGAATGAAGCCTACAAGTTTAAAGTTTAGGTATCAACCTAAGATTCTTTCATTGTAGAGTAATTTATTATGTCAACCAAACATACTAACCCTGGTAAGGTACCTTTCACAAAGGAAGGACTTTGAGGGTAACGTATTCCTACTATCAAACTAACTCGATTATCGGATTTGGAAAATTGTCCACACAATTGCACTCTCTTTTTGGTACGGACAAGCATAAATACTTGTGTTATCAAGACCATAACTTGAAGCCGAAGAATGCACTTGTGTTATAAGACGATAACTTAAGATCGAGAATTAGTAGGTTCCCAAGTTCTTTTGTAATAAACGCTCAAGAGTGTATGTTAGTTTTTACCTAAAAGATGAGATTGAAAGTTATCATATGTGAGATTCATTTCTGCAACTTCTTAGTATTTTAGTACATTTTATCTTCTCTTGAAGTACAAATCAACATATCTCAATAATACACAAAGTTTAGCATTATTGTGTGTATCAAATAATTTTAATATTTTAAAATAATTTTAGAATACTTTAATATAAGTTCATTTAGTTAAAGTACATGGTTGTACAAGTTATAGGTTCATTCCTAAAGAGTGCTTGGGATGTGTTACGAAGATAGCATATATATATATATAGGAACAACCAAAGATCTCATATATTTTAATATCATATTTTATACACAAGATTATTTCCGTCTACTACTTACATAAGGAAAATAGAGTAAACAATATGAAAAAAAGAACTCAAGAAAAAAGAAGAAGGATCACCTTTAAATGAGTCTTCTAGGCTTTACCCACCTCATTGTTATAGGTAAATAATTTCATAGTCTCACAAATTTAGTAAGGCTAAGGACCCATCCATTCCCTTTATAACTACAAATCAATAAGATTCATAAAATGTCTCATTACTTCAACTACCAACCATGCTAATGGTAGCACCATTTTATAATTGTCAACAAGGTTAGAAATTGACGCCTATATGCTTGTATTTTAAGAGGTTCTTTATTCTTAAAATAAGGTTAGCATTTTGAAATCCTTGTATTTGGAAATAGTTTATTTTATGTTTACTATCATCTACAACATATAATTTAGAATTAGTTTAAGGTTGATTTAGGGTATGTTTTATAATTAGTTTTATTATTGTTGAAGTCTCTAGGCAATTTTTCTTAATTCAATATGTTTCCATCTTGGTCTTTGATGAGCGGCGAAGGATACCCCTATGCCCAACCATACGAATCACAAAGCTTTCACGTGCAATTCGGTTGAATTCCATGGACTCTATGTATTCTGGTACATTAATCTTCTAGGAAGTGAACCTTACCCTAACAATCATTCGTTGTCTTCCCAATTACACTTTTGATGTATAAAGGTATGGTTAAGTGTAATCAAGGCATATGATTTTTGTCATTTTATGTTTTATGTTCCTTGGTGCTTAAAGTAGAGAGATAAAGAAATTTAATAACTAATTTAATTTAACTACTTAACTAATCTCTAACTAGTCTTAACATAAGCATCTCATCCCACTTTCCGTACAGGTCCTGAACCCACGTATCCACTGCTGAGATTACCAAGTGCTATGCTACTGGGCGCACCAAGCAATAATGCTACTAGGATTACCAAGTGAATACGTGTTTACACTCGAAGTGGTCATGCTTATGTGTATAATCTATTTATCTTAATTAATTAACTAATCTCTTGAAGTCTAATTTAGCTTAATTAATTACATAATTAATGAAAATAATAAATGCATAAATAAATCATTAATCTATTCTAAGTGCTACAAGGTTTGATCAAAAGGCTTGTCTTTAGTTCCATTTACACTAGTGTGGTTCAAGTATAATAGTGCTAGCCACTGTGGACACTTTCTGACTCCTACTATGGACACTCAAAGAAATATTATAACCTTCAAATGGAAAAACTATGAGAGCTTTGCTACAACTATGACTCTTCTCTTCATAAACATGGCTATGAGCTTATATTTATAGTTTTTATTATAGGGCTACATCAACAAGGCCCCATCGATGTAGCAATTGCTACATCGATGTGGCCTTATTGACGAGGTAACAGGGCCCCGTTGATGGGGGTCCATTGACCAAGCTGTGTCAATGGGGGTCCATCAACGCAACACTTTGATGGTCATCATATCCCCATGATTGAATGAAAACTCATCCTTAAGTTCCTTTACAAAATTGGGAAGCTATGGGATTATTGACTGACTCTTGACATAACAAACTGACTTGGAAAAACTGAGTGCCCAAGTGTACAAATCAACACATTACAAAAATTATGGTGTTCATGACACAAAATTGAACACCATGACATGACTACACAAAATTGGATGACACATCCTTTGATGGCATGAATATGATGGAGAAGATCAGATAGTCCTAGGCAGTGAAGGCTCCTAAGGTTTTAAAGGACCTTCATCAGCTTTGGGCAAGTACGGCGGCTAAGGAAGCTATGGCTATCTTGCTACAGCTGCAACCTCTAGTGGAAGGTGAAAGGCATCCAATAATTCCTTCATCTTCTCCTCCTTACTCTAGGGATCATTCACAGTCCACACGACATCACCAATGTGGGCTAGAATAGGGATATCCCATAGATAGGGCATTACCAAGAACAACTCCTTTATGTTGATAAACCAAGTAGTGAATTATTTACATTCAACATCAAACGCCTTTACTGCATTTTGTAGCTAATGGTAGTAATTAATCCTTCTAGCCAGGTTCTCGATGGCAAATATTTGATCAATGTATTTGCCCTTGAGAACTTCAAGTTCAGCATTAGCCACTACAAGCTTTTACTTGGTGTCCTTGTGATGCTTGAACTTGGCCTCGTACAACAAGTACAAGCTAGCCACTTGCTTCTTCGGTTTTGACCATGACTGTTGATGAAGTTTCATTAAGTCGATGCGTCGACGCAGCCGCGTATATGCGGTAGCATCGACGCGGCTTTGACGTAGCCTTCCTATGTCGACGAGGCCACGTTTATGTAGCCACCTATCCCAGCCTATAAATAAGAGGGCCCTTCGCCTCATTTAGGCATCCTTTTGTCAATTTTAGGTAGACTCTTTTAGTTTGTTTGCATAGGAGTTAGAACATTTTCCCAGTGCATGCCTGCAGTGTGATGCTTGTAATTGTACGAAACCTTTATTCGAGTGTGATGTACTTGGATGTGCACATCATCGACAATAAAGATCGAGATTACTTCATCATTGTAGCACTCACTTAGTTTTAATTATTAAATTGTTATTGTCATTATTTTTGTTATTTATTGCTTTCTTAGTTAATATTTCTTTATCATCATTTACTTTTCTTGTTGTTAAATGTGGACTGAGTACGACTTAATCATGAGCATTTAAGTGTGACTACTTGGTAACCCAGTAGTGTACCTAGGATCTACGCTTGGTAATCCCAGTAGTAGTTGTGCATGAGGTCCAAGATGTGTATGGATGATTAAGGAATGGATGCTCATCGCACTTAGGTTAGCTTAGACTTCATTTTCTATTACTCATTAGTTTAATCAATATTATTCTCCATTGTCTCTAGGAGTAGCAGTAGTTTAGGATCACATCATATGCCTCACTCTGGACTAAACCATACGTGAAAAAGCAAATACTAGTTCATGTGAGAAGACNTAAAAAAGTCACATATAAATTCACACACAATTTCACAACCATGTCTCTCCTACAAGACTATAATAATGCCACATCTAGCGAGGCAATTCAATGGAGAACCAATGAATATTATGATAATGAAGATTGGAGTACGAAACCCGAGGTGGGGATTTCTTATAAACATAAATGAAGATAACATCGTCCCAATGCACCAAAGCATAAATTACCCAATGACGATGAACCCCTACTGGCCACTACAAGCTTAACGGAAATACATGAGGCTATTCGAATAGCCTGCAGGCATTGTAAGGAAAGCTGTCTACCCATGCTTGATTTAAATAAATTTCCCAAGTTTTCAAGAGGCTATGATTCAAATCCGCAACAACATTTACAAGCCTTCTGCAATGCCTATACATGGAACAATATTGATAATGGGTGGCAAAAACTTAAGCTCTTTCCTCTTACACTCGTTGGCCAAGCAAAAGTATGGTATAGATCATTAAAACCAATATCAATACAACATTGGTCAACAATGGTAGAAGTATTTAATGAANTATCAATACAACATTGGTCAACAATGGTAGAAGTATTTAATGAAA
>MNCI01028235.1:102250-112359 GCA_015680685.1 Gnetum montanum
TTGCACCATAACACTAACCTACAAACGTTACTTGTGTTGCTACTATCAATAGTAGTGGAGGTCAACATCAAAGGTGTCCCTTCTTTAGACGTGATCGTCAAAAGGGACACCATAGTTCAGAAACCACTGCATCCGCCAACTAAGCACAAATCCAACACTATGGTGCATCTTCCTCTTTGAACCCAACGCCTCATGTTACCTTATCAAGGCCACCACTCAATACTCCAACAACCATGGGGCCTAATGAATATTGCCATATGGGGAGACATGTTGATCCTTGCATACCATCTTACAGTCACAAGTACCATAGTGGGTCAACTCCTTATAAATTAACCACATCTTATAACTTGTCCCACTATGTTAACTCTAATCAAGTGTGCGAACCCCAATGGGGTAAGTATGACCAGGTCCCAATATTTCCAACATGCAAGGATCCCCACCTTCCATTTATTAATTCTAGCCATGCTCAACTGTTTAGTTATGAGGGGTATCCTCCATTCTAACAACATAGAATTGATAAATGTTTTTCTGTTTCTTTAATTTTTCAACTTTTTGTCTTCCAGTCTTTCACCTTTTAATTTATTGTTATATCTTTTTTTCTTTTTATCTTTTTATGAGTAATCTCATCTACAAATAAAACACTCATGTGACTTGTTGGTTGAGGTGTTGTTTTATGCTATTAAGTATTTGGTGATCAATTATTTGGACAATGAGCCCATTACACCCACTCTTCCATTCTACAAATAAGAGGTTTTGTTCGATGGTACAGTGATATTCTTGACATTTCTTGAAACTTAAAATTAATTTTGTGTTCATTGTGTCCAGAATGAAGAAGGATGGACCAAGAGGGAATGATTAGGATGTGACATCAAGGGGATTTGTGGATTCTCTTTGGTGACGTCTGTGGGAGTTATCATGCAACCTAGTTGTACTAAAATCCTTGTAGATCTAATGAAAAATGGGAGTAAGAGTAATCAAAAGGGCACTCAAAAATCAAATACTATTTTAGGGGGTCCCACTGGAAAGACATGCACCCATGCCTGAAGGTTGGTGGTTTCTCTGGATTCAGTGAAGTGAAAAAAAGAAGAAGACAAGAGCAAGAAAGAAGACAAAGGAAGTGCCACAAAACAAAAAATCACTCCTCTTTTGAAAAAAATGCTAAGTGATCGTACGCCTTGTTGTTATGGTACTCTCATAGTTGCTCATCATGGGATGAAACAATGCGATGTCATTGATTAGAGGAATGGACTTGGTCTTGATCTTGGAACGATGGGTTAATGACACATTAATCATGCTTTACACATAAGATTCATTGTGCCTTGGGTTAGTTACCTCACGTCCCAATCTCTGCAATCCTTTCTCCAATTCAATCCATCTCACTGTTTATGTATTTTTGACTCGTGTCTTGTATAGCATTGAATTCATACCTCATCATGGTGGTATTAACATGTGTGTGTTTTGTTGCATTGGTATAAATTATATTTAACCCTTCTAATGCCTACGGACATCTTAAGGTGTGGTTACAAAAGGGCATATAGGTTGGAACCTGCTTTGGGGAGGACCCACTTGCGTAACTTTTGTAATTTGTACTTATTGCATACCACCACATCATCTTATACCCTCCGAGTATTTCATTGCCAAATCTATTCTTTCCTTTATCATTATTTTATGAAACGTTCCTCAAAACTAGGTCCGAAATTAAACTTTTAGGGCAACTTCCTTGAAAAATTTCTAACTCTAAAATCATACTAAGTAAAGAATTCAGCATTTATTAAAGGTAATGAGTAAGGTATGACATCATTGAAATTTTTTCAATAGCCTTACTAGCAATTGATCTTTGTGTGATTATAGATGGCCCCTAAAAGAAGACAACAAGGAGGACGTTCTCACAGTGCAACCAAATGACCTGGGAGAGGAAGAGGCTAGGGACCTCATGCAAAACATGTAGATCATAAGGTAATCATTTAGCATCCATCATGAAACTCCTTTTACTGCATAATCTATCCAAGTAAAGGGAGGAGAGGTTGAGTCCTGAGCCTATGAAGAGGAATGACAAATATTTGCGGCAAGGCATGTCAAGGCCAATCAAGTGTTCCCGCAGTTTCCGTGTCCATGAAAAGTGTTGACTCCATCAAACATTGGAACATCAGCATGGACGACTCATAATCCTCAAATAGAAGAGGAGAAACATCAAGTGCTTCTTCAATGGTATCAATCTCAAAAGCCTGATGCACAGGACAAAGGAAAGGCACCCATGGAGGAGCCACCACTACTGGGAACCCCATGAGTTCCACAAATTTTTTCATGTTATGTCTGTGTCCCAATTTTGTCATATCCACTATGGCATGAATAAATTTGTAGTCAGTAAATAATCCCATACCTATCCACTATGTATTCAATTGAGCTTGTTCCTCACTTTGACTTGAGGATGAGTTTTTACTTAGTTGTGGGGGTATAGTGAAGTGTCATTAAGTTGATGCATCGATGGGGCCGCATCAACGCGGCCCAATCAACGCACCCTTCCTATGTCGACGGGGCCCCGTTTACGCATCCACCTATCACGGCCTATAGATAAGAGGGCCCTCTGCCTCATTTAGGCATCCTTTTGTCATTTGTAGCTAGACTCTTTCAGTTTGTTTCCATAGGAGTTAGAATAGTTTCCCAGTGCAAGCCCACAATGTGATGCTTGTAATTGTATAGAACCTTTATTTGAGTGTGACGTACTTGGACACACACATGACCAGCAATAAAGATCAAGATTACTTCATCATTGCAACATTCACTTAGTTTTAATTATTAAATTGTTATTGTCATTATTTTTGTTATTTATTTCTTTCTTAGTTAATATTTCTTTATCATCATTTACTTTTCTTGTTTTTAAATGTGGAATGAGTATGACTTAATCATGAGCATTTAAGTGTGACTACTTGGTAACCCAACAGCATACCTAGGATCTACGCTTGGTAATCCCAATAGTATTCATGCACGAGGTCCAAGATGTGTATGGATGATTAAGGAATGGATGGTCATCGCAGTTAGGTTAGCTTAGACTTCATTTCCTATTACTCACTAGTTTAATCAATATTATTCTCCATTGTCTCTAGGAGTAGCAGTAGTTTAGGATCACATCATACGCCTCACTTTGGACTAAACCATACGTGATAAAGTAAATACTAGTCCAGGTGGGAAGATAGCAAACGACGATCAACATGTAATTATCTAGATACCACAACTAGCCTGTCCACAGAGTTCGACCGAATTGTGCATGAATGCTCATATTCGTATGGTTGAGTGTATGGGTACCTAGCTGCTCATCAACTGTTCAGTAGTCAACATGGCCAAATTCGCATATCAGAGATTAGCAAGCTCCATGTATTCCATCATATTCTCAATCTACAACTCCTTCATGTGGATTTCCACCTTGTTGTAGGCATGTATCACATCAATGATAGGTTGCCATAATTCTCTTCCTTGTTGGAGTTGTTGAAAAGTTTCATTTACTTTCACCTTTGCCAGTTGGATGTGTTTTTCATTCACTTCTTTCTATAGACTGACTTGATCTCTATAATGATCTTTGACTCTCTCAAATTTAGGAGCCTCTAATTTCTAGGTGGCTACCTATATTGTAGTCTTCTGGAAAAGGGCATGGACCTCCTCCATGGAGAGGTTTCTATTTTTTGCTACCAATCTCCTTAGCTCTATGTTCACTCTAGCCAGTTGCTCCTACCATTGATGGATGAAGTTAGTTAATTACTATTTGTGCTCATCAACATTCTACAAGTGATAGTTCTCTATGGTCAATTGTACATTCTCTTGCTAGGTCTAATCCAAGGCCTTCTAAATTTTGTGTTATGTTGCCTCTACCAAGAATCGATAGAACACCACTGTTTCCATTGTACCCTCAACTCCTTTGAGTTTGGCATGAAGTTTTTCAAGAGCTTCATCTTTTGTCAATGACAGGTTGAGAAATGTAGGATTGGAAATTTGGGCTCTTAACTTGATAACTTTAGTAGCCAAGCATTCGTTTAGCTCCTTGGATGTTTCGAGTTGCCCCTCTAAGATGATCTTTTTGCCCCTTGCCTCTAGTAGCTCTAAATGGGTTGCAATAATATTGTCTAGAATATCAAATACATCCAGAAGTCATTGTCCAATTTCCACTAGTCAGTCCAACAGTTCTTCATATTGGGCTTCATTTATTCTACCACTTGTGATCCCTACAGACATTTGCACATCCTTGAGTGTAGTGACATTTGGTACAAATGCCGTAGGAGGGTTGAGTGTTTCAATAAATCAATTAGCAACCAACTTTGTTGTTGTCTCTTGCCTTTAGTGCTACATCACCAACACTATTGCCTCTTTGCCTTCCTCCAAGTACACTAAGAAGGTTACTACATTCCCAGAAATTTTTGTGAGTGGTTACTTTTCTAAGAAAGATACCATGATCTCTATAGCACTGGGATTCGACCTCATGGATAACTACACTCTTTAGGCTAAAAAAATGGATCCACCTCCACCCATTAGAATAATTGTTTAGATCATCTCAATTAGGTGACTCATTACTAGTTAGTACACAAATGGGTCCTTGCCATTCATGCTTGCTCATTGCTCTTGTCCACTCAAGATCCATTCTCGATACTCATGCAATCATTGGGCTATTGTAGCAATGTTCAACATAGTTTTTTAAGTCACAGCTAGAGGCAGTGCTTACTACTTCTCTTCCTACATGGTTGTTGCAGGAGTCTTATCTTTCATCATCTCCACCCAACTAGCGATCAGAGCATGCCTACTAGCATCATTTGTATAATGGACTATTCCTCTCCTTGGATAAAGTTCTCTAATGAGGCATGGGAAGGGAAGTGCCTTTCTTCCATGTTCATTTACTTTAAATTGCTTCTCCATCTCTAGATAGATCAATTGTGGAAGGTTGACAAGGAATCTCCCACTTAGAGTGGCACATGCATAAGCAGAAAAGGTGGTGATTTTGCTAGGCCTTACTATGGGATTTAGGTGAAAGGTTGCAATCTTGTAGTGGATCTTTTCTACTGGTTTGAGCATGCCAAAATCCTTATGGTCAATACCATAGCACCATAGCATTTATTCTTTATTGATGTTGGGGTCTACCTACATTGGAATCTTAGTGAGATTCACCCCTGTTTCTAGCAACCCAAGCACTTCAGAAATGGCCTGCACTGAGTAGGACACTAAGATGCCCTTGATTTTTACCATTTATTGAACCTACTTATTATTCTAGAATAGGAATGTCTCTCCCATGTACCAATCCATGGTGAAAGTGATGATTGGCCACATGGGAGAGGTCTTCAATTGGTCCTATATTTCTTTAGGTACTTGCTCCAATAAAGGGTCAAAGTTCAACTCTTAGAGCACTATTTTTTGGGCCTCCTTCAATCTAATTTCATTCAGCCAAGCTTCTATAAAGGTCACCTCAAGATTTTCTTGTTGAGTAGGTCCATCATCCTAACGGGAATGTTTTTTTGCTGCTACTGGTTCTAGAATCTATCAAATAAATTCCACCTCAGCCTCTTCTCAAAGAGGACCTGTGGTGTGGGTTGCAAGTGGTTCTTATTAGGCCTATTCTTGGCCCCTTCCCATTCTAGGTCATTTCTCCCTCAGTTGAGACTGTCCTTCTTCCTGCATGTGTTTGCCTTTTAGTGCCATCTATAGTCATAACACATCCATGGATTAGTAGATATAATGTGCAACTTTAAATTTTTGAATACCTTATCTCATAAGTTAGTTACACTTTGGCTAAGGTTGGACCATGGTATATTTATTATTTTATTAATTATTTATTATAAATGTCACCAGAGCTTGTTGGAAAGGTTTAACTCTTGTAATTTGATGTTTAATAGTCAATTTCTTAGTTAAACGTTTGTGGGAGTTAGAAAAATGGTGAAAATTTTCATATAAAATATGGCACATTTATAGCCCCCACAATAAAGAGCTTATCCTTGGTAGTTGTAGGGTTGAAGAATGGAGTGATTTGGATAAACAGTTAGGAAGTTATGGTCTCTAGAAGGTTCTAGGCTTTGAAAATTGGAAAAACTCACTTGGCATTTGTGAGAAAATGTGAAAATTTCAAAGTGGAATTATGCATATATATAGTATTTTTTTGCTATGTTAATGGAGCCATGTATACAAGGCCTTGTATACATGGCTCCATTTATACACATCTGCTCCATCAACGGGACCCTATATACAAAGCCCATAGGAAAAAGTTTGAATTTTGAATATCTTAAAAAAATACAAGGAATTTTTTTAATGAATTTGGGATCCATGGAGTTCAAAAAAGCTAGTAATATGATGAAATCATTGAAGAAGGTCTTTGAAACCTCAAAAATTAAAAATTTGATGGAGAATGTGTTTATTGAACAAAATATGTAAAAGAGCACATGGTTTGATATAGAAGATGGGTGTAGATTCTAATTGCAAGAATGCCTAAGGATAAGGTGCTTAATAAACCCAACTAAGAGAGATGCAAGTGGATCCTTCCCATAGAAGGTACATGCCTTGTTTGCTCTTGCATAACCTCAACCTAAGGAGTTCATGGGCCCCATAGGTGATTAATGGTTGATAAAAGTTAACAACCAAAACCCAAAATATTCTACCTAAGAATTTAAGTATGTCAGACCAAGACACCAAATCAAGAACATGGACTTCGACAGTGAGGTGAGTTATGGATAGAATAGATGGTTGATGGAGAAGGTGGAATGGAATTCCAAATTGAGGTCATAATAAGTACCTAGTGGAGTTTTGTGTTTAAAATAACTTGAGAAGATCCATCCTTAATCGAAACCAAAACCAACCTCGTTCAGTGATTTTGCATCATCACTCTAAGACTGATCCACCCCGTCAAGACATAAGAGTGCTCCCACAGAACAACCACTGTTCCATAAAGAGAAGCGAAGAGAAGTAGGAAGTGAGAGAGGGCCTTAATTAGAGGGGACCTTCAAGCATGGGTAACATGTCTTTCTAGTCCTATAACTAGTGTTTGTATCTCATTTACTTATCTAAGGGGTGTGCTTTGAATTTCCATCATGTTTTTTTTATTTTTTTAATTCTTTTTGGATGGGAACCACACCATGCAAAAAATTTATGTAACTTTCTATTATTGGTCAATATGGAAAGGTAAGAAGTCTATGAAAACACTCAAGTACCCAAGAAAGTAGAAGAGTACAAAGAGTATTGAGTTCCCTTGAAGTCACACCCTATGCAAACCTTTGAATCCTTCCTAATTCTAGAAACTACCAAGGTCACAAATTTATTAAAAGGAGGGCATGAACATGTCTTTTTTTTTTGGTACTAAAAGGAGGGCATGAACATGTCTTTTTTTTATTAACTTTTTTTGCCATTTTCTTGTGGCTATTTCATTTTTTTTGATCCTATCTTGGAACTTGTTGTTTTTTTTTAAACTTTGTCTTTAGACTCTTTATTTTCTACCCTTTTTTTATGCTTCCCATTTTTTGAAAATTGTTGTTACTGAAATATTTTTTTAATAACCCTAATTTTCTAGTTCCATTTTCAAATTTCTGATTTTCATGGTGAAGTGGTTTTATTATTCAATTTTAAATTCATTTTTCTAAATTTTTCTTATTTTATTATTTTTATTTTAATATTTTTTGGTTTTTATTACTCCTTGCACTTGTATACAATTTTTTGTTTGGGGGCTAAGTGTTGTGGCCAACCTCGCCCATGCTATCACATGGGGCCATGATCAACAAAACTATCTTGTAAAATCATATACCATTTTATCAAGTAATGTTAATGTGTAGGAAGGTGAATTGATGTGCGTGGAGGTGGACTAACATGTGGGAAGGTGGACTGACATGTGGAAAGGTGAAATGTCACTAGTAGGTAGGCATAAATTAGAGAATGTAGAAAATGTTAAGGAAAGGGAAGAGCAAGGGCCTCCTTAACAAATCATGCTTTCTTTCCAAATAGCTGCATCTATTTCCATTGAAGCACAAGTAGATGGGTAGGGGGATCTCCAGGGGCTAAGAAACCAGTGGATGGTAGTTTTTTTTCTCTTTCTTCTCCTGTTTTTCTTGGGGCAATAGTGATGCAGCTAATGTGTGCATAAGATAGGTGTGGTACATGAGCTCTACAGTCTTGTTTCTTTATTCTTGGCAATGGACTAGTGATAATTAGTAGTGGTAGAGCTGCATGGACAATAGTCATCAATCTCAACAGGAAACTAGGAGGTGATAATTTTGTTTTTCCTTTTCACAGCAGACTTGTGATGGTGGTAGACATAGGACTGGAGACAACAACGCATCTATTGGCATGTGACAAATGGATCTAGTGGATCATCCTCTCTCTCTTTCTCTTTCTATTGTAGTGCTATAGCAGTTAACAATAGCAGTTGTAGGTGTAGATTCTACAATTCTATTCTATTTTTAAAGGGCGGTGCATCCATAACAAGGTTCTCCAAATAGGAACAAATTTCTCTCTCTTGTGCTAGAAATGGGGCACATTCTATCTATGCATTAGAGATGCATCAGTGGGCCTCTTCATCTAGCCTTTTCTCTCTCTTCCACTCCTTCAATGGCTACAAGCAGTGTTGGCTATGGTAGTGTCCACAATGGACCAGTGGCAAACAGTGGCAATAGTTAAGAAGTAGGGAAAATTTATTTTGGTTACCTTTTATATTCTTAAATTTAAGACACTCATTCAATTAAAATTTATATTTTTTTTACTATTTTCAAAAATCCACGTAGCCCTCTCTAGCTAAGACTATTCTTGGGTTTTCATACCCATATGGAAGGCACCATAGGCAATAGTCTACTTAAACAGGTTTTTCCCCCATGTGTTGGTGCATCCAAAATTTATGCATCAACACCTTTTTGGTGCTAGAAGGAGGGCATGAACCCACCTTTAGTTTATTAGCTCTTTCTTGTCATTTTTCTTATGGCTATTTCGTTTTCTGATCTAGTCTTGAAACTTGTTTTTTTTAAAAAAAATTTTCTTCAAATCCTTTATTTTCTTCTTTTTTTTATGCTTCCTATTGTTTGAAAATTTTTGTTATCAAAACCTTTTTTTTATAATTTCATTTCCCAGTCCCATTTTTGAATTTCTAATTTTTACAGTCCTTACCTAAGTCCTAACTTAGGTGAGGTGGTTTTATTATTCAATTTTAAATTTATTTTTTTGAAATTTTTCTTATTTTATTATTTTCCTTTTAAGATTTAGTGATTTTTGTTGCTCCTTGCACTTGCATACAATTTGTTATTTGGGAGCTAAGTGTTGTGGCCAACCTCACCCATGCTATCACATGAGGCCATAATCAACAAAATTGTCTTGCAAAATCATATACCATTTCACCAAGTAAAGTTAATGTGCAAGAAGGTGGACCAATGTGTGGGAAGGTAAACCGACATGCAGGGAGGTGGACCAATGTGTGGGAAGGTGGATCAATGTCTAGGGAGGTGAAATGTCACTAGTAGATAGCTATAAAGCAGAGAACGTAGACGATGTCAGGGAAAGGAAAAAGCGAGGGCCTCCTTAACAAATTAGGCTCTCTTCTCAAATAGTTGTGTCTCTCTCCATTGAGATGCACATAGATGGGTAGGGGGGTCACCAGGGGCTAAGAAACTAGTGAACAACAATTCTCTCTCTCTCTCTTCTTCTATTTATCTTGGGGTGATAGTGGCATAGTTGATGTGCATGAATGGTAGGTGTGGTAGGTGGGTTCTGCATTCTTGTTTCTTTATTCTTGGCAATGTCATCTCTCTCTGCTATGGTGTTGTAATAGTTGACAACAACAGTTGTAAGCATGGGTTCTACAGTTTTGTTCTATTTTTTACGAGTAGTGCATTCATGATAGGGTTCTCCAAATAGGGATAAATTTCACTCTCTCATGTTGGTGATGGGGCATGTTTTGTTTATGCATTNGTATGCAAGTGCAAGGAGCAACAAAAATCACTAAATCTTAAAAGGAAAATAATAAAANCCTCCTCCAGCAACTATAGGTAGTGTTGGCTGTAGGAGTGTCTACAACGAATCGACGACAAATGGCAACAACAGTCGAGAAGTAAGAAAAATTTATTTTGGTTACCTTTTGTATTCTTGAATTTGAAACACTCATTCCAATT
>MNCI01028235.1:112933-159247 GCA_015680685.1 Gnetum montanum
TTGTCCATCCATTAAGCTATTTATTGCACTGGCTTTCTTCGGCTCATGGAAAGGCTTCACTTGTTGGATGTTGACCAATTGCTTTTTGTTTAGGCTCTCAGGTCTATAGATTAACATGACCATAGAGGTAAAGGTTTCATCAATTATATAAGGTCTCTTCCACAGCATTTGAAACTTTGTTTTCTAGGATATGTGTGTGGGGTTCTAGTAGAGAACCTTATCTTCAGGTTAAAATTTTACTTTCTGTATTCTAAGGTCACGATGTTTCTTATTATATGCCTTGTGCACTTCATTCAAAGATATGACTAGTAATCGATTTTTATCTAGCACATTCAAGTTGATCAATCTTTCTCTTTATGCTAGGATCAGGTAGAGGTCCAAGTCACAGGTGGTTGAATGTGTATGGAGCTCAGATTGGATTAGAAGTGTTGGAAGTTTTCCATACACTAGTAGCCTATAGAGAGTTTTTACATTGAGCAGTAGGCCCAAAGGTCATCATTGAGTTTTGTGCTCCATTCTCTCCTATATTTGCTTACAATCCTTATTAGGATCTTTATGATCTCCCTATTTGTGACTTCTTCTTAACCTTTGGCTTGAGGGTGATAAGGTGTTGTTAATTTATGTTCAACCCCTAAGTGTTGCATCAACTTTCGAAAGGTGACACCTGTAAATTGGGTTCCATTATCAGAAATCAGTACATGTGACACACCAAACCTATTTATAATATGTTGTTGTACAAATCTAGTAGCAGTGGATGATGTACAGTCAGTGGCTATTACTGCTTCTACCCATTTGGTGTAGTAGTTGACTGCTATAATGATGTATGCCTTTCCATTGGACATGAGTGCGATGGGATCCATGAAGTCTATGCCCCATATATCAAAGGGCTCCATAGATTGAATCCACTATTGAGGATCCTCCATTCAAGCAGTTATCCCACCAACCCAGTGATAGTGTTCATAGGATCAGACAAACTGGTGGGCATCCCTAAAGATTATAGGCCAATAGTATCCTACCATTAGGATTTTTATTGCCATGCATCTCCCCGCATAGTGGCCTTTGCAAGGGCCTTCATGTGCATCTTGGAGAATGTGTAAGTGGTTCGCATTAGGGACACATGAACAAAGCAATTTATTGGCACATACCTTGTAAAGGGGTTCATTGATTTCCATGAAGTACTTAGCCCAATATAGAAATTTTCATTTCTTTCTAAAGTCTAGATCTTGTGGCATCTCTTGAGTGACAAGGGATGTGAAGATGCCATCATACCATTTTGAGTCCATGGGCACTTGGTCATTTATTTCTCATGTATACAGGAGTTCATCTAGAAATTGATCAGAGAGTAGGCTCTCCTCCTCTTTGTTATCCCATATTAACTAAGAGAGATGATTAGTGATCACATTCTTAGTTCCTTTTTGATCTATCATTATGAGATTGAATCCATGCAAGATCACTAGCCATCATATGATATAAAGGCTCACTATTGGCTTGTTCATTACAAAGTAGATGGCACTATGATCTATGTGCACAAACACCTTATAGCCAAGCACATAGTGCCTAAACTTTTCAAGAGCATACACCACTACCATTAGTTCTTTCTTAGTAATGGTGTAATTCAACTGTGTACCCATAATGCTTCAGCTTATGCAATGGATGTAACATGGATGTTTCTTATCATTCAACTATGTAAGCATGGCTTCCAAGGCATAATTAGATGCATCTATCATTATATGAATTGGTCTAAACTAGTTTGGTGCTTGTAAAATTAGAGTTTCTATGAGTTTTTCTTTTAGTTGTTGGAATGCATGTCCACACTTCTTAGTCTAGATGAATGGAGCATCTTTCTTTGTAAGTTTGACCAATAACTTTATGATCTTAGAGAAATTCTCTATAAACCACTACTAGTAGCCATTTTGTCCAAGAAATTATTGGACATCTTTGACTATCTCTGGTTGACGTTTGATTCCTTGGATGATTCTTATCTTTTTTGGATCTACCTTAATCCCCACTTGAGTAATTTTATGCCCCAGTAGTATGCCTTCCTAGACCATTAAATGGCTTTTCTACCAATTTAGCCTTAGGTTTGCTTCAACACATCCTTTTAGTACTTGCTCAAGGTGGTCTAAGGCTTTCTCAAATGTAGCCCAATAGGTAAAGAAGTCATCCATGAAGACTTTTACTCTACTACTAATCTACTATTGAAAGATACTAAGGACTAGGCATGGAAATGTTGCAAAGAAATTGCATAGCTTAAATGACATCTTACAATATGCAAAAGTTCCCCAAGGACTCATGAATGTTGTTTTGGCCTGAACCTCTAATGCAATCTAGATTTGGTTATAACCACTATAAAGATCAAGAAAACTATAATAGTAATGTCCATATATAGTGTCCAACACTTGGTCCACAAATGAAAATGGGAAATGATCTTTAAATGTTGCCATATTCAATATCCTAAAGTTAATGTAGACTCACCACTTACGACCTTTCTTTTGCACAATTATGAGAGGAATAAACCACTCACTGTCCATGATGGGATAAATGAACCCCACCTAAAGGAGTTTTTCTATTTCCTTTTTGATGATCTACTTCAACTTGGGGTTTAGCCACCTTTGTGGCTGCCTTCTTGGGTTCATGGCTAGGTTGATGTAGATACAATGCTAGCATATCCTTGGATCCATTCTGATCAGTTCAGGATATGACCAAGTAAAGGTTGTTGGCCATTTATTAACCACCTCCAATAGCTTGGATTTTTATTCAGGAGCAAGGTTTGCATTAATTATAATTGGATTACCATTTTTTAAAAATGCATACTCCATGCTAGTTGGTAGAGTTTTTAACTCTAAGGGCTTTGACTTGAAATTATCAAAGATTTCCAACTCTCCCCAATAGGTATCATCAACTTCATCATCATAAATTTGATGATGAACTTACTCAAGTTCATCCATACCTTTGACATAAGCATATGTCAAGCTCTTAGTAGGTTCCATGCATAGTGTGCTTCTATTAGAGTCAACTGTCAACCACTAGGTGCCCTCCTATTTTGTGGCTGCTATGTACAAGCACCTTTGGATATCTATTTCATGTGCACATTGATTACATACTTTAATGCATGTACTTTTAATGGATCATATTTTCCATGCAATTTCACCTATTATCATTATACACGATGCATGAAACATGCTTCTTCTTGAGCTATCCAATTTTGTTCTCCTTAGAGATTTCCAAGGAGAGGTCCTTGATGTCCATTTGTGCATCAAGAGTTCTTAACCAAGCATGTCTAATACTGATGGGGAAGTTGCCTTTATAGTTTTCTACCTTGATCACTAGAAAATCAATAGGATAGGACCACCCACAAATTGTGGTCACAATGTCCTTCGCCAACCCCAAAGGGACAATGATTGACTGGTTTGCCAATTCGAAATGGATATTTCTCTTCTTGAGAGGTGGTTGGTTCTAGGCCTTGTAGATGTCATAGGAGATCAGAATGACACTAGAACCAAAGTTAAGAAGAGCCTTGCATAGCTCATGTCTAATGATATTTAAGTAAATTAGAAGAATTATCAAGTTAGATCTCTTTCTGGGAAGGTTGCCAACCTTGATCTAATCAAAGATAGCATGAGTTAACATCATAGTGTGGATCTATGGTAGTATTTGATTTGAAGGGACCTTGAATGTGTTTGATGCAGAGGATGAGGATGTTGGAGATACAAGGTGGCTAATCACATTAGGTTGTAAGGGTTTGGGAGGACTATTGGATAGGAAAAATGATCATTGTCCAAACCACTTGGTTGAAAGGTAGGTTATAAATTTATAGCCCTCATAGCATTTTGTTGTTGTGGCTATGGGGGAATTTCACCCTACATAGATGGAGTAAGAGCTAACTGGATTAAGGATGGAGGGATGTGTGCAAATGGATGTGAAGGGTGGTATGGATATAGGTGCTTCCCTTAAGTAGATGGTGAATGAGTTTGATGGTGCTCTGGAGGATAATAGTGATGTTGGAATGAGGCGTGGCTGCCAAAGCTTCATGGAGAAATAGATTGTTGAACATTGTACGTATATGGATTTGGTTACCTATAAGGGTACTATTGTTTTGGTGGTGGTATCCCCCACAACTGTGATTGCTACCACAAATGGTATTACTCATACAGTTGTGGTGGAGCTCCACTTGCATAGTAAGCTTGTTGTTGCTGATGGAATTGCCTTGGATTGCTTTGAGGATAAGGCAATCATTTAGGTTCTTGCCTTTGTGCTAGTTAAGGATTCAGCATGTACACCCTAGACTCTTGCAAGTGTGACACCACAAGGCAACATCCCTTAGGATGTTCATATCGACAAATGTCACATCCAACATCATCATCAAAGTCTATCTTCATAACTTCCACTACTACAGTAGCTTTGCCCTTACCTCTTTGGTAGGCATGTTTAGCTTCTTTTCACCTCCTACAACTGCAATTACTATTCTACTCTTTGGATAATATAGCAATCTTCATAGTAGTTTGGAATTTTTTATCCAAAGAGTTCCATAATTTATCAACCTTTTCAAAATATCAAAAACAAATTTTTGGATGGGCAAGATTTTCCTATTCACCACCTCATCGAGTGATGACTCCTCCTCATCATAGAATCAGACCTTGCTTTTCTTGATGGAAGGGTTCCTATTAGATTGTTTTGATACTTGCTCTATTAGCCTTTGTATATGATGAACTCTTAGTTTAGATAATCTCCCTTGGGCATAAACCTTAAGAGTTCTTCTAGTTTCTACTTTAAGCCCATCTATAATGTGACGGAGCTGTTCCCACTAAGAATAACCATGGCTAGGGCATCGATGTAAGAGGGAATAATATTTGCCCATGACAGTATCCAAGGGTTCATGTGTTTTCTATTTTTAGCCTTGGATTTACCTTCTTAGATTAGACACTCTAGAATATGTTTGGTATTTTTCATTAAATAGTTCCAGGATGGTACTCCATCTATGAATGTATTCTAGTTACAAGGACTGGTACTAGCTTTTTGCCCCTTTGATGAGTGTCCTAGGGAATAGATTCAATTTTTGCTAGTCATTCTCTATGTTTTTTAAGGCATAGGCATCATGAAAGGCTTGTAGATGGTTTTATGAATTAGAGTTATATCCCTCTTCAAATCTTGGGTTATTGTTCATGTCTAGGTGCTTGATCTGACTATCTTTCATATGTCTAGTTTAGATCTTAACTACCTCTATGATTTTAGGCATGCTTCAAGTTTCCAAAAAAGTCTTATCATCATCATTATTTCATTGTCACCAATGATGTCCGTTATGACCCCTTCAATTATTGTGGGCTTGGCAATCAACATGATTATCTTGCTGCACACCTCCATCATGATTGTTCCTTCTACAACATTTTTTAGAACTAGAAGAGGAAGAAGAAGAAGATGTAGATGAAGAGGGCAAAGAGGGAGGAGGACTCCCACCATCATGGTACTTTCCAACTCTCCTTCGATGGTCACGGTCATGTTCATTAGGTTTCTTATCATCTTGACACTTGTCTAAGCCCCTACCTTGACTACCATCTTTTCTTGAACCTGTATTATTAATAGTGGACTATAGATTTGGGGCCACATCCTCATCACCAGTAACAAGGAATGGATAATTTTCATGTTGAGATCCCTCAATGAGAGTGTCCACATTATCATCTTGATTCAATAGGAATAAGGGATTGGTGAACTATTTTCCCTTTGCAAATTCATGATGTTTCTCCTAGTGTCAATCTCTCCAACATTGTGTTTTAGTGGGACAGTAGTCACAATAGTCATAACCATGCACAATGTACTCCTCTTGAAGATCATGGATGCCTTTCTTAAGAGTTTGAATAGCATCACAGGCATAGATCGATTGAGAGGCATTACAATGTTGCTTTCCATGTCACGCCATCGCAATTGTTCATCCTAGTGTAGGATGAAGGTGAAATTAGGCACATACTCATCTGGATGAGTATATACCACCTTGCACTATTGAGGGACCATTAGTTTAGCATCATCACTCCTAAGAGAAGAATACATTTTGTAAATAAATAGAATATTAGTGTGTTTATATAATTATATTATGTGTGAAAATGATGTTGACCTTAGGATTCATCCAATGATGTTAATGATATTTACTAATCCTAGATAACACATGTTTTGAACAAAAAGAGTTCCCAATAATGGCACCAATGATGAGTGATGAAGGATACCCCTACACCCAACCATAAAAATCATGAAGCGTTCATGCAAGATCTAGTCAAATTCTACAGACTTTATGTATTCTAGTACACTAGTCTTATAGGAAGTAAACCTTACCATAGTAGTCATTCATTGTCTTTCCAATTACACTTGTGATGTACAAAGGTATGGTTAAGTGTAATCGAGGCATATGATTTTTGTCATTTTATGTTTTATGTTCCTTGGTGCTTACAATATAGAGATGAAGTAATTTAATAACTAATTTAATTTAACTACTTAACTAATCTCTAACTAGTTCAAACATAAGCATCTGGTTCCACTTTTTGTACATTTCTTGAACCCACCTACCTACTACTAGGATTACCAAGCACTACACTACTAGGCACACCAAGAAATAATGCTACTAGGATTACCAAGTGAATATGTGTTTACGCTCGAAGTAGTTGTACTTATGTGTTTAATCTATTTAGCTTAATTAATTAACTAATTACCTAGAGTCTAATTTAGATTAATTAATAGAATAATTAATGAAAACATTAAATGCATAAATAAATCATTAATCTATTCTAAGTTCTACAAGGTTTGATCAAAAGGCTCATCTTTATTGTGGTTTACACTGGTGTGGTTAAGGTGTAACAGTGCTTAAATAAAGATTCGTACACTTTCTGACTCTTACTGTAGGCACTCAGAGAAATATTATAACTTTCAAATAGAAAAACTACAAAAGCTTTGCTACAACTATGACTCTCCTCTCCATAAACATGGTTGTGAGCTCATATTTATAGTTTTTATTACAGGGCTACATCGATGGGGCCTCGTAGATGTAGCAAAACCTATGTCGATGCAGGCCCATCAATGAGGCAACACCATGTAAATGGGGCCTCATCAATGAGGGCTTTTCGACAAGGTTATATCAATAGGGGCCCGTCGACATGAAATTTTGACACTCATCAATCTTCCAAAATGTTCAAGGAAGTTTTTGAATTTTGTTTGATGTTATTATTACTACTTTATTTTATTTCTTTTATTTTTTATTTTGATTTGTATTTTCTTCATTCATAGCATGATCATAATGAGAATGAAACTTGAAAGGAAATCTATAAAAATAACTTTATAATGATTTTCTTTTAATATGTACCTCTTACCATTAATTTTCAACCTAATTGTCAATGATGAGAAGAGTAACTAGAGAAACTATTGATGATGGTAAGAGTATGTGAACAACTATAGTCATAATAAGCAATTAACCCAACATTATCCTACTAATTACCCTTATATGATGGATATTGGAACTTGAACTAAGTGAGACATAGGTATACCATAAGATATATAGTCCAATTAGAACTTTATGTAACTTAGACTTGCCCACTAGAATCAAATCCATGACCTGGAACTTCCAAATCAAGTATCTTACCACTAGGATAACACATCATTGTTAATTTTTTATAGGTTAAGAAGTTTATGCAAATCATGTGTAGAAATTAAAGAGAATTGGTAGAGATCAATCAAAATACAAAAAAAAAGTAAAGAAATTACAAAACATGGAAGAAACTGCTAAACATGAACTACAAATGAGGCAAAAATGACAAACATCAAAACTAGCTTGAAGTGCTTTTGAGGAATTTCATCCTTCATCAACATGCCTTTGATGCTAGATGCATGCCAAAAAAATGGATGAAAACAAATAATTTATAGGAAAAGCATGGTCTTTTTTGAAAGAAATTAGTATGCACATGTTGAAAAGAAAAAAAAATTGGCAACCCAAACATTTGCAAGTGCAAGTTTGGGCCAATAGTTTAAAGATTATAAAGTCTAAATATTAGAACTAAATATTTTGCAACATAAAGAACATCCACAATTTAAAAATTTCTCTAACAAAATAGCTTGGAAAAGAGAATCTTCATGTGAAGCAAAAACTATGTGTAGCATTATTTGCTCAACTAGATGTTCTCTTTCATGGCTTGGGTGCACATAGTTTAGTCCAGAAAAGTTTCGACATTAATGAACCATATCATTCTAATGAAGATAGAGCTAGATCAGTTGGCAAAAGGAATGACTAAAATAGTAATAATGGAAAAATTATCAATGTTAGTCTTAGATCTAGAACTCAAACAAACTCGTTGATGCATAAGAAGAAGATCTTAATTGAGCATAGAGTCTAGAAATTAAAAGGTTTTAAACTCCATCTTCAACTAGCAATCATGAAATGATAACAAGTTTTATGGATTACAAATTTTATGCAAATCACATGTAGTAACTAAAGAGATTTCGTAAAGATAGAACAAAATGTAGAAAAAGTGAAGAAAATATAAAACATGTAAGAAGCTACTAAACATGAACTACAAATAAGGTAGAAATGATAGATATTAAAAGTAGAAAGAAGCACTTTTGGGAAATTTCATCCCTCATTAGCATGCCTTTGATGCTAGATGCATGCCAAAAATAAGAATGTCAATAGACAATTTATAGAAAAAGCATGGCCCTTTTTGAAAGAAAATAGTAGGCATATGTTAAAAAATTGTCATTCATAATTTTGTGCCCACCAAATGTCCATTAGATGTCTCTACTTAAGGAGCTAAGGTTGTGACCATGATGAGGAAAAAGTCTACCATCGGCATCCCATATTTTCTTTACAAAGGCCTAATCTAGAAGATCAAAGATGTGGCTAGAAACAAGAGAGAGGTCTATGCCTTTCCAAGACTTATCAAAAAACTTTATTAACTAGTAGGCATAGTAAATCATGTAGGAAGGCATCCCACAATAGCAAGTATTGCAAAATAGTAAAAAATAATGGTGGTTTCTCTACAATAGTGTTCTAAATTTTTTAGAGTGGTACTTGATTTGAGATGCCTTCCATAGAGGTATCTTGTATCTAACCTTCAGACTAGTTCTACTAGCACTAATCTAAAGAACTAACTACACCTCAAACATCTCAATGAATGCAGGTGCAATAACCAAGTGGATCAACTTCTCATCCTCCTTGCTTTAGCATTAGGAAAAGCTAGGAACTTCTTTCTGGTGATGGCTCTCGGCCTATAATGTATATCAAAGGTGATGGACAAGCTATCATAATGCCCATTAAAGGATCGTTAGACCTTTCTAACACTTTTTTGTAGATGATGAAAGCCATTGTGAGTGGTGAAGTAATAAGAGAGGATCTCTTGCAATTCTCATTTTGATGCCCTTGTTCAATCTCACATTCATGTGCCTTCATGGAGTGTTTTGTCTTACATTGATCATGGTGTAGCATGTATAACATTCAACATGCAACTACAGTTCTTTAGGTATCCATTGATCAACTTGGGTCTAGTCATTAGGCAAAGAAGGAGTAAAGAGTTGATTCTAACATTGAATTAATATTAAGAAATATTGATAGTACAATTAAGATTAAACTTGTCAAGGTATGAGCCAAGTTGAAAACCACTAATGCTGACTGAACATTTGATCTGTAGGAGTTAGAGAGAAGATAGGCCAAGGTATAACGGTTGTATGAACAACTTGAGCATCTTACACTTTTGGTATAAGCACCCTCCATAGTTACTTTGGAGGTGTAGATCAAGTGCTTGTAGGCTAAAATTTTTTAGGCATGTCAAGTTGATGAGGAAGCTATGTTCATGAAAGATTTCTTGAAGCACCAAATAAGAATGTTGAAACATCATTCTGAATAATGAAAAAGAATGAGCTAGAGAAAGAAAAAACACGTGCTTTCCCTTTCCTAGCAAGTGTGAAGTTTGGAGGATGAAAGTCAAATCATGGTCCAATTTTAGGACAAGTAATATTACATAGAAAATGAGCATTGGAACTTGTAGCAAAAACTAGCAAATAAGACTACCAAGGAACTCAATGAGCTCAGAAAGATCCATCTCATTGAGTACATGACTTGGGATGTTAAGGTGTAGAGATTGCACAAACTTGTAGCTCTATTGAATGAATTAGTAATTGGAAAGAGGTGTGAGGTGAAGGAGAAATTAAATGCCTTACATGCCAAACTCCATCAAATGGCTCCAAGTAAATCAATATTATAGAAGAAAATGGACCTACTGGAAAACATGTACATTCTCCAACATGAAGCTACTATCATTGTTCTTGAGATGAGACTTAAGGAAGCTAAAGAGGAAGTATAAGTGGAACAAAGGAGGTATTTCTATATGGTTCAAACTTCTATAGGTCATCCGCACGTAGAGCTAGAAGAGAAACTCCATTAAGTAGTAGTTGAACTTGATCTAGCCTAGTGCAAGCTTTTGCAAGATAAGAGGCTTCATAAGAAGTTCTAGGTTGATGCTAAGGAATGGTAACAAGCACTCCTACAAGATTAAGGATTGATGCATGAGCAAAATCAATAGCTCCATGCAAAGGTGATAGAACTAGAGGCATAATTGCATAGAATTCACATGTTTGCATCCAACTCTTCCAACTTCTTTCCCTACCAAGCAAGCACTTAAGGTGTGACATCCTATCCCCGAATGTCATGTCAAACATCAAATGTACGTTATATTAGACATTATGTATAAGAAGAAAATATAGCAAATTTCAAATATATATAACATTCGACATTATGTGTAAATGAAATAGCAAAGAAAGTGTAGAAAGAGAAATGAAAAAAATTCTTTATTGATATAGAATGAAGTATCTTGATCATGCTCTAATAGTATTCCTTGGGGTTTTCTTCATTTGACATCTATCCCTTAGAGGCAATCCAACACTGCCACCATAGTTAGGCCTATAACGTGGCCAAAAGAGATGGCTAGTCCACTTCCTGTCCTACTTCACCTGGCTTTCGTAACTTGCCTATACTAGCTCCCCACTCCATGCTAGCATGTCCTTTAAGCCTAGGTATAAATGCCTTAGGTTAAATCCCCAAAGGTTACCTTAAGAGACATGTCTATTATTACAATGCACCCTTTTAAGTCTCAATTACAATTGCTCTTTTGAGTCTTGATATAATAACAATAACACTTGTTATGAAGAGGTACTATCTTTGTTATGTAACAACATCATTTGGGAATGGGGACATGACAATCTACCCCCTTAGGTTTTGTTTGTCCTCGAACGAGTCCACGTTCACAATCTTATTCTAGCTCCAATGCATCTTTCATGATTCTATGCTCTAATAATTTGATTTTTCATTTAAACTTGAAGTTGTTTCTTACTTATTTTGTAAACAAAATATATCTGAGAAAAATATATGGAAAATTAAACATTAATTTCTTAATATTTACCTCATTTTCTAAGATAATGATACAAAGTGAATTAAAGATCTACCAATCACTAGTCCTAACCAACATCACACAAAGTGAAACTTGTATCTAGTTACCCAAGTGAAGGTAGGGCAAATCCTTTATTCCAGCTTCCATTACCTTAGATATTTTACTTGTCTAATTAAATTTTAAATTAAGCGATAAATAAATAATAAGATTTATCAAAAGTAAGGATTAGATTCTTGATCTTGATCAACCTTATGAATTGATGGAAGCAATTGTAATTCTACCATACGTGGTATATGATCAGATGGTTTTGTTTGAGATGGAAGGGCTTGTTCTTGATTTTTCTCCACTTCTTCTGTAAAAATTAAATTTAGTAATTTGGTAACTTGAAAGAGTTAGACATTATACCACATATAATCTAAATTTTCAATAAAGAATGTTACTGATCCATCCTCATGAATCATAGCAGAGTAATTGGCAAATTGTGATCCTTGATGAATACTATCTATTAACATCATTTGTTCTTGAATTCTAGAATTTGATTTATCTATTGAAGATTGAAAGTAAGTAGAATATGCATTGGCCAATGGAATTTCATGCAGAATTGATGGAAACATCTTCTTTAAATCAGGTTCATCTTCCAAAGATTCCTTCACACATTCATATTTTAAGAATTGATAGACATTACTTCCAACTTTTGCATTGAAGTCTCCATAAAGAACAAATGACATTGGATCAATATAATTTAGGAATAACTTATTCTTCAAACTTTCTTTTATTTACTTAATCAAGTATGCTTGTTGACACAGTCTAACATTTAAACATGTTGGTTTAGCAATTAAATGTGTGTTAACGATGCATACACATTTTCTTGATAGATGGACTTTTAGAATAAGTGCCAAGGATATGTGATTTTTCCAAAATATTGGCTGTTCTTTCTTTACCATCACTTGAAGTCTTGAAATTTGAAAAATCATATCTTCTAAATTCCATTCAAACCTTTGTACTAATTCAAACTTGACTTGTTTATAAAAGATCACACAACCATCCATGTTGTGATTTTAGCAATATGCTAATTTGTATGACTCAAAAGAAGAACTTCCATAAGAACCTTTTTGCCTATAAATACCTATGTATCTTATCTTTTTCAAATATGGTTGGAATTAGTATAAAAATTCTCATGGCAAAACTTTTTGTAGGTATAAAACATCAGCAACCAAATTTCGTAATTTTGCTAAAATGCATGAGTATTGATATTTGTGCCAATCCAATGCCCATGGTAGACATAGAAAATGGTGTTTTTTACTTACTAAGGATCTTGTAAGCACGTTGTATGTTGTAAATTTCATTCTCATTCTTGGATTCTCTTTTGGATCATTTATTTTCATGGGTATCATACACCCTGTCGAAATAATATTTTGAGTCTCCATGTTATTCAACCATATGATTTTACTACAAGATGAATTAATATACATTTTCTTGATCATTGAAGATCATTCAATTTCATCAATTGATACAACAATTGATTCATTAACTAATAATTAATTGATACTGATACACCAATTGATTCTCCAACTAATTATCGTAATATTTAGCTACATTATCTAACTTTAGTAATATTAACCACATTATCTAAATGTTAACTGCCTTTCTACCCTCCTTGAGACATTGACTTTGGGAGTGTAATTAATGACATACTATAAAGATCTTAAGGTCCCAAAATGGTTAAATTCATTAGGCACAGTTTATGATATTAGCGAATTATTTGGTACCTAGATGATAAATTTGATCTCACCATTGAGTTCAAAATGGTGAAAAATGTAGGAAATGACTCTTCATATGTTGAAAAAGAACATCACATGCTTGAGTTGTGCTAAAATTAAAATTTTGAGGGTTTTGAGGCACCATGTTGGGCAAGGAGTGATAACCATTTTTGGGGCTCCTTGGGACATATTTGACTTCACCATTGTGTTTGGAAGGTTGAAATCTTTAGGAAATGACTCTTTGTTTGTCAAAAAAGGCTTCCAAAATCAGAAGTCATGACTTATGAGGTTGGAAACCTTTGGCATGAAAAATAAAAATTTCCAAGAGGTCACCCATCCCATAGAATGAGCACACTTAATTATGGAATTCTTATCTCATGTGCTCCCAACATGTCAAATTCTTTTGTAGAAAATTTTTCTGGCCTTCCTAATTTTAAACTAATGTTTTAACATATGAAAATTTCAACTTTTTTGTTAATTGATAAAAAAATTTGAATTTGCCATCAATTGATAATAAATTGAAATTTTCCAAAGGTGACGATGATATGTGACACCATCGGTGTCAATGAAGCATCAAAGGCAGCAATGATCTATGGCACCATTCGTGGACAATGAATGCATGCCGATGGTGTCACCACCTTTGATGGTTCATCTGCAGACACCATTAGCAGTACATATCATTACCACCTTTGATGAATTTAATAATTATTTTAATGCATTCTAAAAATTTTAAAATTGCAATATCTCTCAAATGGTAAGTTCAATCGAGACGAAATTTGTACTGTTGGAACCATCTCAACAAGTATTATGCATTGGACATAGTTTTAGGGGTTCAAAAACAAAGTTGAATTTTTAAGATTTTAAAAGATTCAAACTAGATTATTCTACCAAAACAACATTACTAAGTTGATATATGGAAGACATGCTAACTTATAAATGACTCTAAGTTGCTTAGGATAATAAGCTTCAATAAACTAGATAAATTCAGGCCATGGTTACCAACTTTTTGGGATAAACTTAATAATGACATTAATAAGCTAATATTTATAGAATTAAGATGGGTAAGATTTACCTAGACCAATCTATCCTAACTTACCAACATCTTTTTTCATTGATAAATCTTGATGAGACGCAATCAGATCTTCATCGATCAANTTTGCACTTTCTCTATTATTCCCTTTACACATAATGTAAAGTGTTACATATATTTGGAATTTGGTATATTGTCTTCTTATGCATGATGTTTAATATAATGTATATTTGATATTTGCCATGACATCCAGGGATGAGATTTCACAATTAGTATTGAAGCAAACCACGACCCAAGGGTCATTTAAAACCATGGTGCAACTACAACATGAATTGGATGATGAACCATGAAGCCACAACATACGGAAAGTCATTGATCATCTCTGGAGGCACTAGATGTAAATTAGAAGATATAATTCTATTGAGTTTATGAACAATGGATTAGACATCTACAAAATACATAGATCCCATCAAAATTCTTTCATGGATATCANATGTTATTACAATGCATTCTTTTGGATCTCAATTACAACTACCCTTTTAGGTCTTAATACGATAATAATAATACTTGTTATGAAGAGGTACCATTTTTATTATGCAGCAGCATCATTTGGGAATGGGGACATGACATGAGGGGTATTCTTCTCTCAAAAACCACCTCCTCATACTTCTTGATGAGGTGGCTCGTACTCTATTGTAACATAGTCATGGTATATTTAACTATCCATTATATCCTCCATAGTGATCATGCAATGTATCTAGTTTGAGTCTTATGTTTTGTGCCTTAAAGCTATGAGCCTATCTTTACTTAGTCATGGGGGTATGATGAGTTATCCAATGATATTTTGTAATTCAATTGTAAGCCTTGGATTTTGGATGTATCTCATGAGTCCTATGTTTATAATTTTCATGTGCATGGTTGAGGTTTTTATCTTCCAGGTATGCATCCTTCCCCTCTTATTCCTACTCGTAAGTTTGGTGCATATTTCAAGCTTCTCATGAAGCTTTTGACTTCATTTAGAGATTCTCAGAAGGTTCCAAATCATTCCTAGGCTTCTCAGCTTTCATCTAGGAAAATGAGGGCCAAGTATGATGGTAGGGGTCTATTGGCTTCCCTAAACCAGTGCACACTTTGAATTAGTGTAGGGGCATTGATGCATCTCCCTTGATGCCTTGGTTTGGGCGCTTACCTCTCTAGCTGCTTCAAGTGTGTTTTGGGTTATTCAAGTTATGTTTATGGATCTTTGTTAATGCCTAGGCACTAGTAAATCCTTGCCATTATGTCATGAAATCTATAAATACTTAAGACGAGCTCTTCATGAAATGATCTTAGTTCCAAGCATTTTCTTTGGGAATTTGGTGTCTAGTTTCATATGAAGAGCTATTCCTCACTTGGGTAAGTGATTTATTTCCTATTTTGTGTCTTTTGATCCATCACTTTCACAAGTATGGCTAAACATTGTCAGAGTGCTACCTTTATTATCTAGCCCAAAACCATTTGGTCAATGCAAAGTCTAGTGTTTGCATAATGAATAAAGCTTATGGTTTTTCTTAATTTTGCACCATTGATTCCTTAAACATCAAAATACCAAAAAATATCAATAAACATTAAAATCATAAAAATTTATTTATTTTCTCATTTCATAAATTGCAACAATTGCACCTTACCCAAGGAGGGCACAACTATATGACATGATGTTAGACCATCGAGGTTGTGACAAAGATCTATATTTATTTTCATTCATATGTTTGTGTGTGGTGTTGCACTTGTCTCCTTAAGAGATTATGACACATACATGTGTGTGTGTGTGAGCATTGCCCCTATCCCCAAGTGTGATTACAATGCATGTGCATGTTTATTTTGTTTTGTTCTTATAAATATAAAATCCATAAAAAATATAAAACATAATAACTATAAATATTTTCTCAACTTTACATTGTGGAAACATGGGTTTTTAATTGTATTATATGTATTATAACATCTTTTATATTTTATTGAGTGTAATGATATATATGAGTGTTCTTGGCAATCCATTGAATATCGTCTTCAAAGTTTACAAATGGATCGTACTATGATTTGTATGATATATCCCGTTTTTCTAAAACTAGTAGGACCCCTATCATTGGTTTAGTAAAATTAATGACTTTAAGGATAGGAGCTTTACCAAGGGCTATAAGCATGATTCCTACTCCACATCCCTTCTTTTAAGAGGCAACATATAATCTCAATATTCAAGTATTTAAGTTAGTAAACAATAAAAAATTGGCTTTTTGATCAATATAATAATGATCATGATTAAAATGTTTCTAATCTTCTAATGTTTCAACAATTAGAGTCTTATTTATATCTATCTTTTTCTAATGGTGGTGGATCACCAAAAAGAAAAGTTTTTCCATCATGTTGATGATAAGATAAGGTATCTTCATAACTTTATTCAAATTTTTGAAAGCTTGGTAATATTGTGTGGAATATGTAGGAGTAAAAGGATTTATCTCTAAAATTTTGCTCATGCTTTCTTTTATAACATATTCTCCTAGACTAGTTTCGATAGCTCCAATGAAAAGATTACTATTTTGATTTTCAAGTGATTCATTTTGTTGGATAAATGTTATAACTACATGTTTGTAAAAATTTTCTCTATATATTATATCATATTTAGATTTTTGTTTTATAGGAATTAATATCTTTGAAAATTTTGACATAAAGAATCTCCCAAACTAGGCTTCAAAAGTTTAAGATAAGAGAAAACCATAGGTTGGTTGCATATCTACCACTAAAATATCAATGTAATATATGAAACTAGATTATTATTTTATTTTTAGTTTTACTTTCACTTCTTTTAATGATCTCACCACAAGTATGTTGGATCCATTAAGTTATATAACACTTCTTATTTATGATAGTATTTGTGCTCTTAGCATTTATAAACTTCTAACAACATGATACTAATAGTTGTGCTAGAATCCATTAAGTAGTTATCAATGTTTTTACCTAAACTAGTTAGGGTTATTAGGAAAGGAGGTTGATCCTTCTTATTTAACATGAGATTGCTTGAATTTTGTATTGATAAAGTGATAGGATTTTCAATGAAACAAACTTGTTATTCAGTTGTAGTAGATTTTTCTTTATTAGTTTTATGTGAATTAAGTATCTTTTGAATTACAATTTTCATTTCATTAAAATATAAAAGATCATACATTGAAATATTGACCTTAATTCTTTTTAAAGCTTCAACCAAGTCATAGGATTTATGTTTATCCTTAACTTCTTATTGAGTATGTTTCTTTAATATAGAAAAGATGCATTATTGAACATTTATTTAGGATGATCCTGCTTGGTTATTTAAGTTAGTTGGACTAGGATTTCTCTTTTATACATACATACATACATATATTATTTCTAGTTTGTTGTTGATTAGGATTCATAATATTGCTAAGTCTACAATAATGAGTATTATGTAGCTTGGGATCACTTATTATGACTTACTCACATGAGATAATTTCTTCACTATATTGTCCTTGAGGAATGTTGAGGATCATAAGTGAGGCCTTGCCATTTTATTTGTTTTGGAAACAATCACCATATAATGCTAAGAATTATGAACAATTTTTCTCTAAATGTTGTCTATTATTATAAAGATGACAATAATCATTAGAAATGAAATCATTGGTTTGTTAATGACTTGGATGTGTTTTATTATTATTGTGTTTTAACTCTACCACTTCATTAGGTAACTTTTGAGGGGTATTTAAGATTTGAGTCATTTAATTTTTTTATTTTCAACCTAATTATCTCATCCATTTAGGTTTATGATCAATTAAATGAGAGCTTTCAATTAGTCATCATTTAATCCCATGCTTGGTGAAAGAAAATAAAAAAAAAGTAGGAAGTAAATTGGACATTGGTGAAATGGTTTGGAGTGGTGTAGGATTGAATGTTCATCAAAGAGTTTCATTCTAATTTACCACCTTAGCCATGGCTCCTTGTAATTTATTTATATTATTATCTCACTTAATAGCATATGCATAAAAGGAATCTAGGGTGGAAAGATAAAAGTTAAGAATTTCGTTTAGTTGGGGACACATCTCATTCAGCACATAGGCTAGTTTCTATAGAAATCTTAGATTGTAGTCACGAATGGTTTCTCCAAGTAATTTTCTTAATCCAATAAAATTACTAGAGGTAAAGGTAGGGCTAGTAAACTTATCAAATTGGAACATGAGTTTATTTTTGAATTTTTTCCAAGTACTAATGAAAACATTTGGGATCATAAGAAACTATTGTGTTGATTCACCTCAGAATGTTATTATAAAGGCTCTACATGCAACATCATTATTGGTAACCTTGTAAATTTCTAAAAGAGTTTCAAAACATTCTACCTCAGATTGATGGGGTGCCAAACCTTGCGGATGCACCTTCTTTGGGAATTGGAAGGGGGAAGAGGCAAATTCTCAAGGTTGGAGAATCCTTTTCATAAAGGCTGTGGTGGCAAAAGCTTTAGGCCTATTAACAAAAGGAGAAGAGATTCCACCAGTGTTGCATAGTTATGTGCCTACTAATGAATTTTTTTGTGGTCAAACACTAAAAATGGCTAGTGGTCATGTACCACATATTGTTCTACCATTGCTCTATTACCACATGTTCTATTAGCACATGATAGTGTTCTTTGTCTAGGTGGGGACCATATTGAAGCTATTAGACATTCATTTTGCTTTTATGTGATGCCTCAGGCATAACTTAGATGTTAATTTATCTCATTTCTTGTTAAATTCACTATGGCACCGTAGACCAAGGAGACATTCTGGCCTTATTTTGATGCTATGGTGGCATGGGGTTGAGGCACTGCCAATGGTGAGCTTGGCCCCTAAGTTGGTCTATCAACAACAAAGGTTTAGGTTTGGTTAGGGGGATAATGCATCAATTAGGCCAAGGTTGGGATGTGGGTGGGGAGGCTAGCTTGTCTCATGGAATAGAGGACCAATGCACATAGGAATGGATGATGCATCTTGAGGTATAGAAGGCATGCAGGGAGGCAGATAAATAGGCTAGGATGATCGAAGAGTAGGTTTAGGAGGCTTGTTGGGTGAAACTCGAGGAGGACCTACGTATGACTATGAACTTGGTGGAAAGGCAAAGAGTAGAGCTTCAGGATTTGATCTACAAGACCCATCTTCAGCTGGAGGTGGCTAGGCTGTAGGTCCTACATGATGACTTATGTAAGGGTCTTCACATGGAGATTGAATGGAAAATGCAGATGGACACAGAGAGGCTATAGTAGGGGGCATAGGAGAGTTAAGGTTGGGAGGGATTCCTACCTGAGGCCAAAGTGAATAAATATGGGGGAAAGAGACTATGCCTAAAGATCTAGTGTGAGTTGGGTCCTTTCTAGCTGGGGTTTGTTTTGTGGGTGTGCCCTTTCGTTAGTTATTTTTCCTAGGAAGCATGTCTATTTTTTTTGGGTATTTGGCATTAGATCCTCATGATTTGCATTGTTTTTCTAAGTGGGGTTCAATACTGTGTTTGCAAAGTTCACCTTTGAGGACTTTGGGATTGGTTTTGATTTGGTGATGGCACGTGGCATAGGTGAGGTGGTATGGGAGCCGTTGGCAGATTGAGTGCCACTAATTGACATTTGGCAAGGTTATGGATCCCGTTTGTAAATAGTTTTCTTCCTTTACAATAAAGCCTGAACTTTTCTCAAAAAAGAAAAAAAGAAAAAAAAACCATTCAAGATATTGATGTGCATCAATTGAGATGTGATCTAAGAAGAGATTAATGTTTTACAAAGGTTTAAGAATGGCATGATAATTTATGAAGTTGAAAGGATTATTAGCCAAAAGAGCAGGAGATGGGTTGGCTATCATCTTGGTTTTAGTTTTCTTGGAAATAATTATAGAACCTAGTTCTCTTTTTTAGTTGCATTGATGGGTAGTTGGCTGATTTAGGTTAGGGGTAAGAGATCTCCTAAGAAACAAGATATGAGAACTCTCTTTCACTCATAAAACAACTCATCATAAAATATAAAAACTAGTAAAATTTAAAACTATGTTATAGGTAAAATAAAAGAAAACAACAAAATGACTTAAATTTTCAAAACTAAAATAAAATGCCAATGAAAATAGATATAAAAATAAAATATTTAATATAGACTTTAAGAAAAATAAACCTAAAATAAAATGATGTATAATGATCAAATTGAAAAAGATCATCTTACCAAAGTAAAGACTAAGATAAGAACCTTCGAACCAAATTAGAAAAAAAAAAGTTCTCCTAGTACTAGAAAAAGAGTTGTTGACGCATAAAATTTGGTCACAAGAAATCCTCTTTAAAAATATATTTTAAGAGACTATTGCTTAGGTCATCTTTCATACGGGTATAAAAACTTGGAACAATTCTTAGCTAGTTAGGTAATGCAGTCCTTCAAATCTAGTTTTATTATAAAAGAAAACAAAAAAAGGCTATTATGTAGCTAATGATGAATTTTTTAAAAGGTCTTTTCTAAACATGAATATAGTGATAATATAAAACTAAGAGAATAAATTTTGAAATGGATTCTGAACTAAGAGATAAATAGTAATGGACTGACAACATAATGTGAAAGATAATCGTAAATAAATTTTGAAATTACATAGACTTAGTAATCCAAACTAGCTAAGAAAACTATTAAACTAGAGACTGTAAACTAGATAAATTCTAAAATTGAATAGAGAAAATAATCAATGCTAAGTCACATTTTTGTAGGGCTCCAATATTGGATATTGAAGTTGCGTTATCGAGTATCCAATGTTGGGGATTTGATATTGTCCCTTTTGTGCTAGCCTATTGATGAATCACGTTTTTTCATGTGCTCCAATGTTACCCAACATTGGAGCCTCGATGTCAAGTATTCGATGTCGAAGCCAAGATGCGATGTCAGGTATCCAATATCATGGGATATATGCCAACCTATAAATATAGCGCTTGGGCTTACAATTTTCAAATAGTTTTTCATAGTTTCATCAGTAGAGCAGCCAAATTCTTGTAGTTTTATTCTATAACCTTAGAGAATAGTCAATGAGTGCCCAAAAAGTATATTTGAGTCAGTTGTATGATGTCTTATTCAACTGGCAATGTACTTGGACATATTTCATGAGTGGCAATAAGATCGAGATTGATTCTTATTCATTGCAACACTTTGACTTAGATTAGATTTACTTTTTATGTACTTAGTTAATATTTACATTTTCATGCATGTTAATTAATTAAGCACATAAGTACAATTTCTTTGAGCATGCGTATGACTCTTGGTAATCCTAGTAATGCTTAACATTTGGTACTCCATCAACATTATATGTGTTCAGGATGTGCACACAAAGTGGGATCAGATACTTATGTTAGGGCATTTGATTATTAATTAGCAATTATATTAGTTGTATTGATTATAAAATGAGTTTAGACCTATTATTAATTGTAGAAAAATAAAATATAAAATAATAAAAATCATATACCTCACTCTGGACTAAATCATACATGACAAAGCTACCACTAGTCCAAGTGGAAAGACAATGAGCTCTGATCAAGGCAAAGAGATCTAGATGCCACAACTAGTCCCATCCACATAATTCAACTAGATCATGCCTAAACACTTGTGATTTGTTTGGTTGGATGTAAGGATACCTCACCGCTCATCATTAGTGTCATTGCCAGGGATGGTGCTATTTATCTCAATTAGTTATATTATACATAATTGCTATCAAAGGTATTAATGATATATCTTTTAGCAACTATTAGCTCACACACACCATAAACCAACAACAATGTCTCTCTTACACGGAAGTGACAATGCACTATATAGCGAACACATTCATTGGAGAACTAATGAGATATACAATGAAGAAAATTGGAGTGACTAATCTTATGCAGGGGTTTCTTATGATCATGAACACCTTGGTGACACTCAAAGACTACATTCACCTATGGTAGACAATCTTGGAAGGGATGACGTAAGTCTTGGACTAGGGGAGGCCTCAAGGCCTAAGACCTTCTTGAAACCAAAAAAAGATAAATTAAGGGACCCTGCGGAACACCATAGAAGCCATGGAAATTCTTCTAGTTCCTCATCTTTCTCTTTTCCTTCAACATCTAGTTCTGACGAAGATGAACGTAGGTATGGAGATAAGGCTGCACTAAAAAGTTAGATTAAAAACCAAAATCTAACCCATGGGAAAAGTTAAAGACATCACCATGAACATAGACAACATCATCATGATCAAACAAATAAAGATAGAAATTTCCCTCACAACCTATTTGATGACGATCAACCCTTGTTGGCCATTAAGGGCCTAATGAATATCATAGAGGTTGTGAAGATATCTTGTAGGCATCACAAAAAGAGTCACCTCCCTAAGCTTGACATGAATAATATCCCTAAGTTTGTAGGAGGCTATGATTTAGACCTGCAACATCATTTACAAGCCTTTCATGATGCTTGTGCTTTCTACAACATTGAAAGTGGATAGAAAAAGCTTAAGCTCTTTCCTAGGATACTAATTAATAGAGTCAAAGTGTGGTAAAGATCATTGAGACCAAATTCAATTCGATGATGGTCTATAATGCTAAAAATTTTCAATGAGAAATATCAAACCTATGCAAGGGTGTCTAATTTGAGAAGAAAAATCCAAGAGTGGAAGCAAGAACAACATGAACCTTTGGACATGGCCTTAGATAGATATTATGCCTTACTAAATAGATGCCTAGGCCATGGTTTTTCCAAGGAAAAGAAACTTTTCCACATCATAGATGAGCTTCATAATGAAACAAGGGAGATCCTTGGGATGTATGCCTTGGGGCATTTATACAAGCTCCAAGCCCATAAAATCGAAGAGCTAATCAAGCACGGCAAAAGAAGAAGGAGAGACATGCAAATGGGAGAATTTCTAGAAATATCAATGGGACCAAACTCTTTAATAGAAGGAGGTCCAAATCTATGGTAAGGAGAATGAAACCACTCTTGATAAGGTGATTTTGCAACAAACCCTACCGATACAGAAGTTTATTAATGAACTTGAAGAAAAGTTTAATAGAATGTCCAAATGGATATGTGAAAATGTTACAACTCTCATTGAGACAATAAAGGAGAGGATTTCTCAAAACAAGCTAAGGAATCACAATAAACAAAGGATACAGAACCAAGAAACAACCAAGAACACTTTTCAGCAAACAAGAAAAGTGGCTGATGGAAGTGAGGCTATAGACTCAACCATAGATGAAGATAATGGATGCAACATATGCATATATGACCATCTAAAGTTCCATTGCCCAATCTTGTTGCACCTACAAGAGTATTGAACAAGTGCCTTGAATTTGAAGTTTGTGCAAAAGCACATGCTTGGGAGGTTCCCTCTTTCACAAGGTCATTATAGATAATCCCACAAGCAATTGTACCATCCTAAGGGAACTTATTACCAGCCTTAACACAGTCATCAACCACAATGGAAACAACCACAGTCATTGGGAAGGCCACCACCAAATCATCCTTATCCATTGAAACCACATGGATATTATGCTCAATACCCTATTTCTCCAACTAGTTCTACATTCTCTACTTCAAATCGCCACTACCACTCTCTTAAGTACCATCAACCCATGACATCCCCTGGGGGATCACCACCTTGTGCCTCTTACCATCCATCCTACCCTCGATCTCCTCCTACTCCACTACATTACAAGCCACTTCCAATGACACAGGAAGGTTTGACATGACAATATCAACAAACGAATGCCACTTGTGTTGCAAATGTGCATAGACATGTTGACACCAGTGGGTCTCAACCACAACATAGGAAACATCCCTTTTGGAGGAAAGGCCATAAGCCAAAGTAAACCACACATGGACCCATCACATCATCCAAACTAGCATAATTCCAATCTATTGCACCACCTTCCTTTTCACAACTGATGTCCTCTGATCATACACAAGGGCCATCATCCGTCATTACTCCAATCCCAAACCCAAATAATGAATCTAGTAGTGTGGGAAGACAAATAAATCCATGCATACCATATCATGATCAAGGGTGCAATCATGGGCTAGAAATCCATAATGTTAACACACCTCATACCTTGATCCATCATACATTTAACCATCAAGTGTGTGACCAACAATTTTTCTACATAGCCATCACACCACAAACAGACACCTAGTGGCTAGGGCATGAACGGTTACCAATGTTTCATACATGCATGGATCCTATTTATCCACTTATTAATCCTTGTCATGGCCAAATGTTTAGTTTTTGGGGTCACTCCCCATTATAATCTTCAAGATTCTTAAGTGTTTTTCATCTTTTTGTTTTACACATTCTTTATTTTACATCTTTTTTTTTCATGTTATTAATCTTTTCTAAATTTTGTTTTACACCATCATTAGTACATATGCTATTTCTTAAATATTTTACACTTTCTTTTATATTTTCTTTTATTTTATTTTGTTGTGATTTTCTAACTTTTGTGAATAAGTGCTAGGTACAGTGGTAATGCGTTGCTTGATGGTGGTACATACTATTTTGTTATTTGTTTATTGGTGTCTAGATTCTTGCTTTGAATTTCATTATAGATGATTAGGACATGGTTTCTTTTTCATGAAACAAGTAGTGAGTCCACAACATCCACCCATTCACAAACTCTATGGTTTTCCTTGTTCTAGAAACGTGCAATCACTTTTTCATTAACAAAACTTTAACAAATTTGTGACTTTGGTAGTTTCTGGAATTGGAAAGGATTCAAAGGGTTGAATAGGGTGTGACTTCAAGGGGATTTGGCATTCTTTTTGCCTTTCTATTTTCCTAGGTACATGTGTGTTTTCATGGACTTCTTATCGTTCCATGTTGACTAGTAAAGGAAGTTGAAGAAGTCTTTGCATGGTGTTGTTCCCATAACAAAAAAAAATGATGAAAAGTCAAAACACACTCTTTAGATAAAATAAATGCATATATCTTTGCATGGTGTGGTTCCCATTTCAAAGAAAAAAAAACCCAATGGGAATTCAAAGTACACTCCTTAGACAAAATAAATGAGCTATAAGCACTGGTTATGGGACTAGAAAGACTGAAGGTCCCCTCTAACTAAGGCCCTTCCTCACTTCCTACTTCTCTTTTCTTCTTTAATAAGAAATGGTGGTTGTTCTATGGGAGAACTCTTATGTCTCAAGGGGATGGACTGGTCTTTAGATGATGATGCAAAGTCACTGAATGTGGTTGGTTTTGGTCTAGATTAATGATGAATCTTATCAAGTCATTTAACCATAAAATCGACAAGGGACTTCATGTGACCTTAATCAGGAACTCCATTTGACTCTCTCTCTCATCCATCTATGCTTTTAATGTCTCACCTCATTGCTGGTTTCATGTTCTTTTTTGATGTTTTGGTTTGATGTGTCAGAATTCTTAGGTAGTTTCTTCTGGGTTTTTGTACTTAACCTTCCATAACCATTAATCATCCATGGAGCCCATAAACTCTTTAGTTTGAAGCTATGCAAGGGCATAAAAGGCCTATGCCTGCTTTGAGGAGGACCCACTTGCATATCTTTTGGTTGGGTTAGTTAAGTTTCTTTACCTTTAGACACTCTTATAATCAAATCCTTTTGTTTACCCCATCAGTGATATCCAATTATGTACATCTTCACAACATTTTTCAGTAAACTTTCCTTTTTTGTTGTTGTGAATTATTACACCCTCTTCAAATATTTTCTTGTGTTGAATTTTTTCAAATGTAATGGATTGCTTATCTATTTTACCCTGTTGGTTAGCCTTTCTGCTAACATGACTAAAAAAATGAATCTACCACAATCACAACCTAGCCAAGTGTAACCATTGATGAGACAAGATATTTAACCACTATATGTTACACATTGCATACTAATTCATGATTCTATTATGATTGCAATGGGGAGCATGGACTGTAAGTGTGACTATCTTCACCAAGGATGATGCAGTAGTACCACATGAAAAAGCCCTTTCATGATTGTTGGATCTTCTCTCTCACTCTTCAGCTACCAAGAGGTGTTGGATGTCAGTTTTATTGAGGGTGTTCACTTCTTTTATCATGAACACCCAATTTTGTAAAGCTTGTAACTTTGTACATTTGGGCACTCAGAGTCTGTTTGTTCTATCTAAGTCAATTTGTATGATAGTCAATAATCCCACACCTTCCCAATATTTTGTAAGGAACCCTTTTGTCTTTTTCTACCCTTGAGAATGAGTTTTCATTCAGTTGTGGGGGTATGATGAATGATGTTTTTTCATGTGCTCTAATGTTGGGTACTTGACTTCGGAGCCTTGACGTTGGGTATTCAATGTCAGAGCCAAGACATGATGTCAAGTATTTGATGTCATGGAATATATACTAGCCTATAAATATAGTGCTTGGGCTCACAATTTTTAAATAGTTTTTCATAGTTTTGTCAATAGAGTAGCTAAATTCCTGTAGTTTTATTCTGTAATCCTAGAGAATAGTCAGTGAGTGCCCACAAAGTGAATTTGAGTTAGTTGTATGAAGTCTTATTTGATTGGCAATGTACCTGGACATATTCCACGAGCGACAATAAGATCGAGATTAATTCTTATTCATTGCAGTACTTTGACTTAGATTAGATTTACTTTCCATGCAAATGTACTTTTCATGTACTTAGTTAATATTTACATTTTCATGCATGTTAATTAATTAAGCACATAAATATGATCACTTTGAGCATGCATATGACTCTTGGTAATCCCAATAACACTTAATGTTTGGTAACCTAGTAGCATTATATGTGTTTAGGATGTGCACGGGAAATGGGATTAAATACTTATGTTAGGGTAGTTGATTATTAATTAGCAATTACATTAGTTGAATTGATTATGAATTGAGTTTCAACCTATTGTTAATCGTAGAATAATAAAATATAAAATAATAAAAATCATATGCCTCACTTTGTACCAAATCATAGGTAACAAAGCAACCACTAGTCCAAGTGGGAAGATAGCAAACTGCAATCAAGGCATAGCAATCTAGATGCCATAACTAGTCCCATCCATAGATTTTAACTAGATTATGCGTGAATGCTTGTGATTCGTATGGTTGGGCATAGGGGTACCTTGCCACTCATCACCTATAAATACAACACTTGTGTGCATGGTTCAGGGATAGATTTCAATAGATTTTAAAAGTAGACATAGAAACGTTTTGTTAGTTTGTTTCCAGTGCATGCTCGCAGTGTGATGTTAAGTGATTGTACGACATCCTTGTTCAAGTGTGACGTACTTGGGCACATTACATGTTTAGTAATAAAGATCAAAATTTCTTCCATCATTGTAGCATCCACTTAGCTTTATTATTGTTTTTCATTACGTAGGTGCTTATTGTTTTCCTTAGTTAATGTTTATCATTTATTGCTCTTTATCATTTTTTTGTCATTAAGTGAAATGAGTACGACTAATCATGAGTGCTTAAGTGTAATTACTTGGTAACCTAGTAGTGCTATCATTTGGTACACCTAGTAACAGTATGTTTGATAATTCTAGCGGTAGTTACATGAAGTTCAAGGCATGTATGAAAGGTTAGGAACAGGTACTCATCGCACATAGGCTATTTTAGACTTTACTTTCCATTGTTAATTAGTTTAAATCATTGGTTTCCTTGTTATCATTAGGAGTAGCATAAGGTCGAAACAACATCAAGAATCATATGCCTCAGTTTGGACTAAATCATACATGACAAAGCTATCACTAGTTCAAGTGGGAAGACAGTGAACTATGATCAAGGCATAACAATTTAGATGCCACAACTAATCCCATCCATGGAATTCAATCAAATTGTGTGTGAACGCTTGTGATTCATATGGCTAGGTGTAAGGGGTTACCTCGCCACTGATCAACTGGTAACTTGGAGAAAGTAAAACTTAAATAAAAAAAAACAAAGATTTTAAAAATTAGAATAGAAAGATTTATAATCAAATATTTTTACTAAATTGCATTCACATTAAAAGTTCATACAACCACACATAATCAAACTTATAGTGATGACTAGAGTTCATAAGTTTGAAAGAAATAAGAAGAACTAAAGCAAGAAAAAAAGCACTTAGATCACTATAGATCCCTAAATCTCTACTATCAAAGCTACAGTTTGCTAAAGAAGTTTTGCAAACTGCATCTCTAGTTAATAAACTTCCTTTAACAAATCCTTAACTAGGACTTTTAAACTACTAGTACGATTAAGAAAAACTCATTGCTAAGAAAAAAACTCGTAGTTTATATCTTCTTTCTCAACTTAAAGGGATCTAAATTGTTCAAGACAATCAAGGAAAATGGGAGAAGTATGGGTAAATAAAACTTCATGTTAATCAAGATAAGATAACAACCTTGGGTTACATGCATCATCAAGTTTAGGTCGAGAAACTAAGAAGGAAGAATCCTTGAAAATGGGGAAATCATATTTAGTTAGCCCTAAAGTTTTGGAGCTCTCAAGATGCTTTCTTTTCTCAAATACTAGTCCTAATCTCCTGATTACTCGTTCCCCATCCTTTCACATTTTGGGGCTTGGTTCTAGATCATTTGCATTCATTAGTTTTTTTTTTCACCCTACCTCTCTTTAGTTTCTATACTTATAACAAAAGAGCACCACAACACAAAATAATATCAAAGCTCATTTAACAAAGAGAGGGTAATCAAATACATACTTAATCATTTCATAATAGTTTTTTATCATCTACCAATGGGAAACTCAAAAGTTACCAGTTAAGTAGACCTTTCCCCATTAAAACAATTCTTTAAATTACTTTATTAACTACCAACACCAACATACTGATTGTTGTATATGTTAATAATAACTCATATATATACATAAAAATATATAAAAATTGTTAAAATCATTAGAATGTTTAAATTAAACTTAAAAAGGTATACTAAAAATGAAAAAAAAAACAAGAGTTGTTGGCTCATGTTGGGCTTGTTGAGCCTACATTGTATTGACAACTAGCACACTTGTCTGGTGCTTATCATCCTCATCATCTACTATGATCATGCCATCATGCTCAGATTATAGATATTGGCTACACAAGTTAATGTACCTACCATATGCATTTTGAGCATGACAGGATAAGCATAACTAAGTGGTGAAGTGAGTGGCCAGTGGCAACAACTTATCTCGATGAAGATGAGCATGGTGAGGGTTTAGGGTAGAACAAGAGCACAATATAGTGTATTCATGTGGTAGTCATTATTAGGACCAATGCCAACTACTAGATTTGCTTACTAGGTATGGTGATAGGGAGGTGATGGTGGTGGTTGCTAATTAGGTGTGGTGATAGGGAGCTGATGGTGGTGCTTGCTAGCAACACCAGCACTACTACATGGCATCGCAGATACAGACATTGGCAATAATTAACGAGCTGGATGGGCTACACTACCTTGTTTGGCATTGGCAATATGTCTACTTCTAAACCATACTTTATGTCCATGGGTTTCTTGCAAAATGGTGGGAAATAACCCCTACTCTACTGTCATTGTCAGTCACAATTACTGCAAGGATAACTAAGCATCGCAAGGAAAAGAATAGTAGCCAAGACCATAAATGAGATTTGTAATTTTTCCACATCGACATTGATAGCCATGCTCTAAGTGACACGATATTCACCTCTGCCACAGTAATGGTAGGTTGTGTTTGGTTCAGACCAGTGCATAATGCATTCTTCTCTTTTTCAAAGCGCCAAATCATGATCAGGATTCGTTAAAATTATCGTTGTAGTGGATAAGACTCAGTAGTTGTACAAATAGTAAGGCGTTTAAGGAAGATGATCTGGACTGCTTGCCTAATGTCCCTCAACGTCTGCCAAATTTTCTACCATGATCTTTGAGAATGCAAATAGTAGCAAAACCTCGGTACTTAATGCCGTTCACTCTTTGATGCATTGCCTATCATCCATTGATGTTGCCACTAATTGCGCTACTTATCATCGATGCGTGTTGCTATTAACTGCATTGCTTGCAATTTTACTACTTTTTCCTATTGCGTCCTTGTAAGTTTCAGTAGTCATGCATTGAGTCACACAGTAAGCAACTAGGAGGCTTATCAGTTTTGAGGTTCTTGACAAAGCATATTCTAATATAACTTAAAATGGATCTTGTGATAACTTGGATTTTGTAATTACAACCTTATCTCACGTTGAAGCAAAAAATAATTACTACTGGAAAAATGGTCCAAATTAATTTTTATATATTCTAAAAAGAAATAGATCTTAAACATCGTAAGATCGGCCCCCCGTTCCGGGCCCCCCGTCCGTTGTCGACCTGTACAAAACGATATATTCTCATACTTTCTTCACCAAGGTATAAAAGATACACCATGCAGAGAATCAAACCAACCATGAGCTTTTTGTAAAATACTTTTGATTGAATTTCATAGAGCATTTACCTTCAAATGATGGTCGTTACTTAATGAATCTTCAACTTAAATCTCTTTTATATATCTCAACTATTCTTTTAAAAATGAATAGAATTGAAAAGCTAAATGGGAATGCATCAATCATACGTAGGTTAAAGTGTAACTTAAAAAACATGTTTGCATGTTTGTAATAAGTTGCAAGATTGAATTCTTTCTAAGGCATATTATGATATACTTAGATTCTATCAAAATATCGTTTTAGTCATATTAGGAAAGGATACTAGTTGGGGATGCACTTATCTTTTATTTATGTTATCTCTTAGAGTTGATGACCATGTAAAATATGAGCCGAGAACCCAATGGTAGAGAAACTTACAAGTTATGGCCCCATGGCAAGGATGGAAGTGTTGATAATCAACACTACCCTAGGTAGGAAAATTTTCAAAATAAATCTAAAGTATATGGGATAAACAAAACTCATTAAGAATTCGAGCACCTATGGGTTAAGATAGCTTTTTAAATAAGTTATAGGAAATAAAATATAGTCGGGGTCTTTTGGTCAAGCTTTGTGTTGTGAACTATAGCTTCTAAATATGGGGGATGTGCATTTTGGCTCAAGAACTTCACTCAAAATCCGATCTATTAAAAATGAGCTTACACTTAATTGTACTCCTTTCCCATGAATTTTTGATTGGCTTTGCTAAAACACATAATTCATATATTGTATAGAAAAGAAATTTCTATCATTTTCTAGTGCTATTATTATCCAAAAATAACAATCCCGAGTAGAATTAACTTTCCACCCTGAATAAAGATTAAAAGCTAAAATAAAAATTCTATGCGGAAACTTGAGCTCATTGGTATTTGGAATGATATTCCTATGTCCCAATGTTTTAGTAAGTTGTTGTGATGTAAGCTAAACAATTTTTCTAGTCTTGGGATGCATCCAAAGTTTTCTAATTAATATTTCTTCATTGATCTATTATGCTATGCCCTCACTAATGTTTGGCTCTATAATGTCATATAATTTGTAGGCTTTTTTGACACTAATATCAATGTTCACTTAGTATCACCTCTCTAACAAAGATTATCTCTCATAAATGATCTCAACAATTTATCTATTAAACACATCTCTAATCATATTTTCCCTTAGTCAAAATCCTAGCTTGTAAATAATTGTTTTATTATAAATTTGATATCATTCCGTCATTGATTTGAGACATAAAAGCCCAACTTTTTTAATGAGATCATATTCTAAGCACTTAATATCAATCCATTAATGAAGTTGAAATACAGTGAACTTGAAGATCTACAAATACTTAGAGAAACTAAAAGTGTTGATGTCTTGGAACTTTTAGGATGTCTCCTCTCTTTTCTTGTGATATATTTTGAAAACATTAAGAAGTAGAATTTGTGTTAATATCTTGAAACTTAGTTTATCATTCTAGAAATTTTCTCTTAGCTATGTAACTTCACTCCTAGATCTATAAATTCATTATTATATTAGCAACTTAAAAGTTTACTACTTATAGTTGACAAGCTTTTTCCTATTTAAAAAATACCCCAATTTTAATTATTCTCATGTTATGTCAAGTTGTTTAAATCAATCATCACTACTTGTCCAAGAGTCCTACAATATTTTAAATTCTTTGAGCTACCCTTTCTAATCACTTGAATTCAAATCCTTTGAATAATTATTGAATTTTTGGACTTTTAAAAACTAATGTGATGTAATGTCATAGCTCAAATGGTTTGGGGTTTGAACTGCAAATCCAATTAATTGACTTTATCTTAAACTGTCATCAATAGAGCATTATTTAAGAAAAATCTTAAACTTTTCTTGATAATCAATCTTTTTAAATAGGAATTGGATTTAATAATAGCTTCCTTGAGCTTTAGCAAGCCGCTTGATTTCTTGTAGAACCAAAATTGAATCTCCTTTAAGAATCATCTTTAGGTTATACATGGCCTTGCTAATGTTGCATCATTATCATGAGTTAATCTCTAGAACCGTTTTTTATTCTATAAGCTTTCTATAGAATGAGCTTCTTCTAGCTCACCTTTTCTCATAGAATCAAATTTTGGTTCTACAAGTTAATATTTAATGATGGTGGATTATATGCTAATGTGGCAATGTGACCTTTTTAATCAAAACCAATTTTAGGATTCTCCTTAGAACTCTTGTTGGTTCTACAAGCCTTTTAGCTACAAAAATGCAACTCTCCTAGGCCCTACCAAATTGCTTGAGCATCCACCCTTTTGGTTCTATAGCATTCATTTATTGGTAGTAGCTAATTTTTGCATGGCCCTGCATTGTTGCATAATATCTTATGAGCCCTTATTTTCTTGTAGAGCCAAATTGTAGAATTGTTTTAAGCTTGATTTTGATACTAATGCCTTTGATGATGTTGCAAACATAGATGACACTTTGATTTTTTTTTTATAGAATGGATGTTGGATTCCTTGTAGAATGAAATTATCTTTCTAAACTATGGCTCACAGATGATTTTTGGTTCTAAAGATTTTGATGATATGGTGTGATGCAAATGAAGCTTACTTGTAAAATCGAATTCATGAATTTCTTTAGAGCTAATTGTGATTCTACAAGCTTCATGGTACTCTTATGGAGGTTCATCACTTATATGCCACTAATATTTTTAGACTTGATTTTGATTCTATAAGACTAAGAGTAAGTGTTAATAGATCCCTTTTTCATGTGTTCTTTTGTTAAGCTTTTGTGGCAATTAAGCACCTTTGTAGAACCAAACTTTTAGAAATGAATTTTGGTTCTACAAACTAGTTCTAAATAGACTTAACAAAATCATTTCTCTTTTAAGTCTTCCTCAATCCCACTTAACAAGATTAAAGTTCCATTAAGTGTGTGCTTGCTTCTTTAAATTTTCTATCATAATGTTAATAACCTTAAATTTTAATCTTAAAGCTTACTAAATGTTATTTGTTGGGTAAAATGAACTCTTAACCCCAACTTATGTTATAGTTTAATATTAAGAGTTGCATTCAAAAGAATTAAACTTAACTCTCTTTGATCAAGCTTACTTGAAAATTGAGTTCTTTCATAGAACCAAACTTTGATTCTATGAAGTAGTTCTAAATAGCTTCATTAAGAGCTCTTTTCTTTTGAAATTTGCTAGTCCCTACTATGCATAGTTGAATTAAAATTAAAATTTAGCATGGGATTATTTGCTTAAGAAAAATTACACAATGTTAATAATATTGATTATTTAAAATATCTAAGCTTATATAATCTTGTTTATTCAATAAAATCATCTCTTAATCATAACCTATGTTATAGCTTGATCCCAAATCTTTGTGTTCAGAAGGTATAAGCTCAGCTCTTGAGTCTACATGGGGGAAGCTTTGTAGAACTCAAAATTGGTTATAATGGTGGATTTCAATGATGCTTCTTCGTTAATAACTAAGCCTTTGTTTAGAACTAAATTTTGGTTCCACTAATAGAAGCTTAAGATGTGTTCCTGATCTCACCACAACTTATGTTTATTGAGTTGTAAAAACTTATTTACAATGTTTTATCCTAAAGATTAATTCCTTCTTTTATATTACTACATTCTTGTTGCTGTAGGTCTCTACCTCTTATGGCTTAAACTTTCAATCTAAAAAAGCTTTATAAAACCAAATTTTAATTCTAGTTATTAGCTTAAGTTTTTATGTAATCATGAGAAATTATATACTATAGATCCAAAATGTTATCATTCTTTTATCATGTTCATAGGTTTTGGTTCATATAAAGGGTGCTTTTCTTTCTAAATTGTAATTATAGTAACCTTGATCCACCTTGTTGAACTCTTTAATCAAGTTAATAAAGCTTAAGACAAAAACTATGCTCTAAGAATATAGCTTCACTTTGATCTTGGGTGATTGTTGTTGCAATTTACTTGAAATGTCTCAAGATGGATGCTAACTCTTGACTTACAAAATGCAACACTATTTACTTGACCTTATAAGTATGAATCTTTATTTTTTGATGATTCTACCTTTATCCCTTTTGAGCTTATTAAAGTACTTGATCTTAACTTTTGAGTATCTATCCTTAATAAAACACCATTTGAATATGAGATCCATGCATATTTTATGCCTTTGATTATACTCACATATTTTCCTAAAATTTATCTTAGCTCTTTATCTCAGAATTTCTAATTTAATAGCTCGATTGCTCGCTAGAATGGTAGGATTGTATCAATAACAAGTAATTTTGTACTTACAATTCTAGATTTTAGTAAACTCTTTTAAGTGGATGTGGATGGTAGTGGGCTAGCAATTAAATGAGTTTTGGCCCAAGAAGGAAGGTAAACAACATTTGTTTCTAGGAATCTCAATGACTCAAGATAGAAATACAAGATCTATGAGAAGAAGTTATATGATATCCTTCAAGCCATCAAGAATTAAAGAAACTATTTTTTGCCCAAAGAATTCTTGTTGATGATTGTTTACAAGGCACTATAATTCTTGAATTCCCAAAAGAAACTGAGTGTCAAATATACGAAGTCAATCATATAATTGTAAGAGTTCAAGTTTTTTTCTAAAGAACAAGAATAGGAAGATTAATGTAGTGATTGATGCATTGTCAAGAATACATGTTGTGAATTTTAGTTCTTCTCAAGTGAAAGATATGAATGATTTTTTTAGTTATATAATAATGATGTTGATTTTGGAAAAGTTTGGAAGAATTTGAAAGAGCCCTTGATTAGAAGAGCCAATCCATAAAGGGATTACCATATCCAAAGTTGTATACTATTCAAGAATGGAAAGGTGTGTGTTTAAAATATGATGTTAGGACAATGATAATCTTCGAAAAGCATTATGAAGGATTGGTAGATCACCTTAGAAAGGGTAAGCCCATTGAGATTTTGGAAAGAAACTATTTTTGTTAAGTATCTCTAACCATATTTCTAAATTTATAAAGGAATGTCATACATGCTAGAAATTTAAAGGGAGAAAAAGGTATTAATGGACATTATTTGCCATTACCAATTCCAAAATTATTATGGGAGAGTATGCTAACAGATCTTATTGGAAGGATTCCAAAGATAAGGAGTTGTAATAATTCCATATTTGTTATGATGAATAAGTTCACTAATATATTATATTTTATTCCTTGTAAAAAGTTAAGCAATGCTTCTCATGTTGATAATTCATTTTTCCAACATGTTGTTAGATTGCATACTTTTCTATTATTTATTGTGGGTGATAGGGATTCAAAATTTACCAATCACTTTTGGAGATCTTTGTGGAGGGTTTGGGGACCAAACTAAATTTTTCAAGTGTCTATCATCCTCAATATGATGGGCAAACTAAAGTTGTGAATAAATCCTTATTGGAAACCTTAGGATGCTTGTAGGATAATGAGCCAAAGAATTGGGAGAATTTATTATTGCATGCTAAATTCTCTTATAATAATGCATTTCATTCTAGCATTAGGAAGATTTATTTTAAGTAAAATTATGATTTTAGTCCCATAATGTTGAATGAGATGAAGCATTTTGATGGAGAGGTATAATTGTGCTACATTTATGGAAGATATGAAAGACATGCATGTCCAAGTTAGCGAATGGTTGATCAATAAAGTTGAAGACATATCCTAAAGGAATAATTAGGCAAGAGAAAGCTGAAATTTAAAGTTGTAAATTTGGTGTGAATCCATTTTCTTAAGAAGATACTAAGGGGAATTAATTTTTCCAAATTTAAAGCAAGAAATGTGGGGCCTTTTATAATTAAGATCAAAATAAATAACAATGCTTTTGAAATTCTAATGCCTAATGATGTTTTCATGGCTTTTGTATTTAATGTTATAAATTTGACCCAATATCATGAGCTAGTGGATGATCAAACCTTGAAGGAATACATGATGAAATTATAGACCATCATTTTTATTTCCAAGTCTTCAAGGCAGAGGAATGTAATTATCTTAAAGAGAAGATAAGGTTTGACCATTAAGGGGACAAAGAGGTTTGAGCACCTAATCTATTGGAAGAATTAAAAGGTTGAAGATGTTGTGTGGCTCCATGAAATCGAATTGGTTAAGTGGGGTAACACCACTAAACCAACTCCTTTGTTTACATGAGTTCACATTTTGAAGGGTGGAAAAGCTAGTATAAGAATACCTTTCATTCTTCCAAAACTTTTCCTACATTTCTATTTCTAGGAAGTCTTGAAGAGTTTGTTCATTCTATTTGGCTTCATTTGGAGATTAAAATAATCTCTTTTTAACGTTAAAATAGAAGCTACCATAAGACTATAGCTTAAACTAAATCACATTTTGGAATTGCAAGTAGGTTGCAACTTGGAGTGAGGTAAAACTTGATTTCTAAAGAAAGTTACAACTAGACTAGAAATTTTAATAAAATTATGATGTGTAGAACATTGTAGTTTGATAAAAATGCTACTAGATACTATCACTCATAGTCCATTACATTGATAATAAGGTTTTTCCATCGCACTAATAAGGAGGTTTATTCTTGTGTTTCTACTTCTAGATGAATTACAAGACATTATAACTTATAGTCACCCACACCAAGATCAAATTTATCTCAAAAATATTCTACCTAGAAAATTTTAGATGTCTTTGATTCATAAGAACTTGCAGCTAATCAAAACTGTACATAAATTATGACTTACAATCCCTCACAATAGCTTGCTTAGTCTTTCTTTTTAAGAAAAATTGAAAACACAAAAAATTCAAGCTTTTGAAGTGAAGACTATAAATGATAAAAGTGAAGGAGAATTAAGAAGTTGTTTTTCATGCTATGGAAAGTAAGAGAAAGGCTCTAGAGCATCTGTGTAAGTTCATTAAGCATTTTGTAAGCTCTTTAACATTGTGATTCTCATCCATAGAGTAAGGTGAAAACTATGAGGGATACTAGGCCTCATACCTTTCATTCATTTTTAAGTATGTAAGGTTTTGGTATGCTTTGGAAGGCTTAACGATTCTATAAATATTTTAGCTTGTCTATTCATGAATCCAATTACATGTATCTTGAAGTTATTTTCAAATTAATGAATTAACAAAGAGGTTTTTGGTGGTGGTTTTCTTTATAATTCTAATACTAATATTTTATTATATTTTTGTAGACCTAAAGGATCTATCAAATAAGTGAACTTTTCTTGAATACATCAATAGCAATAAATACTAAGAATAATAAATATGTCCAATATTTATGCAACTTGACCATGTCTTCTATAGTTTCCTAGAACTAAAGTTAGTAACTTAAATAGTTTATACAAAAACTAACTAGATATTTGCCATTTTCTTTTGAAGAAGTCTATTCCACAACATTCAAATAATACATGTTACTCATAATCTACCACGCACACTAAACACAATTGACATATTCTATCTTGATGTTGCTCATTGTTCCATTTTCTTATTTCAACTTGAAGAGGATGTAATCCCATTTTTACTCTACAAATTAGTGCTATCATGGATATTGGAATTATTGCATGTAGATATTTTGTTTTATCATGTTTTTTACTTCTAATATTTTGCCAATAAAATTGAAGCTTTTTTTTTTTGTATTTGTACGTAAATTTTCCATCTCTACTAGAGCTTTGCTCTAACTTGAGCATGCAGATCTATAATCTCCTTCACAAAGTCATCTCTTACTTGAACCTCTCCATCAAAGCTTTTTAAATCATCCACTATCTTGGGACATAAACCATAATTAAACTCAAATAAGCTCTCCCTAATAGCAATAAAAAAAGCATTATTAGGGGAAACTATAGCATGAAAAAGTAAATTTTCTCACCTATTAGGTTATTCATCACATAAACACCTTAAAATATTTAGCAAAGATTTGTTGACCACTTCCATTTGGTCATTAGACTTTGGTTGATATCTACTTAAAAAATTTAACTTTGTCCTCAAAATATTTTAAAGGGATCTCAAAAAATGACTTGTAAACTTGGAGTCATGCAACCTCAAAACATGCTAGAAAAATAGATTTACAATATGAGATGTATCACTCATCTTATTACATAGAATGAAGTATTCCATCATAGAGAATCTATTCACTGCTATAAAGATAGCATCATTTCCATTTTTAATCTTTGAAATTTCACTCACAAAGTCCATTGACATACTTTTCTAAGAATCCTTGGGAATTTTCAAAGGCACATAATTTCCATCAACTCCTTTGGTTTTCTTGAATTTCTAGCATGTCAAACATTCCTTCACAAATTTAGAGACTTTTGAAAATTATTCTAGGATAAAAATAGTACCTACCTACAAGCTCTAATGTCTTATCTCTATCTATGTAACCTACGATGCTACCATAATCTTTTTCAACCAAAATATTTCTTCTAAAATCATAATTGAGGTTACAAACCTTCCCATTCTTGAATAGCAATTCATCTTAGATATGATAGTTCCTCCATTGGTCTACTTTAATCACTTTTGAGGCTCCTCTAGACTTTCCCAAAATCTAAATCATATTCATAAAAATTAGGAATATCATTCATGCCTTCCATATGAGGAACTTTGAAATTCACCACATGCACTATAGAAAATCCATAGCCACCACATTATTTTTCCCTCTATTATGCTTAAGTGCAAAATTAAACTTCAATAATTATGCCATTCACTTTTTATCTTTGAGATTCAAATTCCTTTGAGAACTAGAAAGTTAAAGTGCTTTCTGATCAGTCATCAAAGTAAACTTCTTGGACAATAAATAATGCTTCCAATGCTTGATTGCTTGAAGAACAATGTAAAGTCCCTTCTCATACACACTATATTTCTACCTTTAATCATTCAATTTCTCTAGAAAGAAAGAAACATGTCTTTCTTCTTATGAAAGCACTCCTCCAATGGCAAGTCCACTTACACTTATCTTTACCTGAAAAAGCTTCTAGAGATTTGGTATTGCAAGCATTGATTCATTGGTTATTTTTTCCTTTAACATGTCAAAGCTCTTTTAGGTTTCATCACACTACCTAAAATCTTGATTCTTCTTAAGCATAGAAAACATAGGTAATGATATACCACTAAAATGTTTATGAACATGTTGTAAAAACATGCTAAATCAAAAAATGATCTTACATCCTTAGCATTTCTAGAAGTTCACCAATCTTTAATAGCTTTTACCTTAATAGATTTTATCTAAATTTAATTTTTAGAAATCACATGTCCTAAGTATGTGATCTCTCTTTTGAAGAAATGGCTCTTCTTCATGTTGAGAACCAAATGTGCCTCCTTCAATTTGAGACATAAACTTCTCAAATGTTCCAAGTGTTCCTTCTCATTAAAAGTGTACATTAAAATATCATCAAAGAAGAAAATATAATACTTACTAATCAAATCTTTGAGGACATCATGCATCAACCTCATGAATATGGTAGGAGCATTTGTGAGCTTAAATGAGATCATTACTAGATCTAATTTGAAATTACTATCATCCACTCTTCAAATCAATTTTGTTGAAAATATTTACATTGGTAAGGACATCAAGGATATCATCCAACCTTGAAATAGGAAACCTATACCTCACTATTATTCTATTCATAGCTCTTAAATCAATGCACATCCTCTAATCATTACTATACTTCTTTGGCATAAGTACTTTTGGAACTAGACAAGAAGAGATTGGTTCTCTCACAAAGACATTTGCAAGTAGCTCCTCTAGTTACATTTGCAATTTAGCCCCCAAATTTGATGCTATCTAGTATGCAATTTAATTTGAAATGGAAGCATTAGGAATAAAGTAAATTTGATGTTGAACATTCTTCATTTGTGGTAGTTCATCTAATTCCCCCTTAAACACATTAGGAAATTGATCCTTCAAGCCTAGTACACATATTAGAAGTTCTACCTATATAAAATCATGGTTGGAAGCAAACATTGATACAATTACAAATCCAAAATCTACGTCATCAGGTTCCTTAATGTAGTCCCTTTGCCAAGAAGGATTAAGAAAGCATTAAGTAAGGATTGCTACGTCACTTGTTTGGTAGTCATAGGAATCTACTCATGGGTTCCATATTCTCTTTCCACACTCCACATATTTATTGTATAATCAAATTGAGTACCATTATCAAAATTCCAAGGCATTTCAACAATTAAAATAGTATAATCAATTGGCAACATATTGCATTTCGTAACATCATGATAACTCTTGATCTTAAACTTCAAGACACATTGTTCCCACATCTCTTAAGAGAAATATTTAGATAACCAACGCATCTTGTAGGGTCTAGGATGAGAATATGTTACTAAAAAAACATCAAACATCTAGTTCGAATCCTAAAAAAAAATTTCCTTGCTAGATGGTCTCCTCCATTCACATTTCTCATAAATGCATGAGAATTTAATTTAGAAGTTTTCTCAATTTTTGAGGCATTATGATTACCTCTTTAAATAGCTTAACTTGATGCCTCTTCCATATTTAAGGTGTATACATCCTTTCCTTTTGACTACCTTGTTAAGTGTACATTCTCATTATTTATATCTCCTCTCTCCACAAATGAAGTAGTGGACCTTGGATAGATTGCTACCTTGACCCTTGTCTTCTTTGACTTGGTTCTTCTTGGTCTTTCCCTTCTTATTGTCTTTCTTTTGCTTTTTTGTCATGGATGCACTCTTTTTATTTAGGTATTAACTTAAAACCCTTCTTAATTTTAGGTTCTTTTTCATTCCCATTTGTAGATTATTTGCTCATACTTCCACATCCACTAAGTTTCTTCTCTTCCTTGAGTGTTAATCATAAGCCTCATCTAAGGTTTGAAACTCATAAAATATCAACTCTTACTGATAAGTCATCATAAGACCTCCAAGAAAGATTGAACCTTATTAATATTCATTCTAATTAACCTTAGCTTAATGGAATAGTTCCCAAAATTTAACATAGAAATCCTTCACATCCTTATGCCCCTATCTAAGAAATTTAAGCTTCATGATCATCTCTTGCCTGCACCTAGATTATTCAAATTTTCATTAATCTATACTTTATCGAGGATCAATCCTTAATATGTTGTTCATTTTTCCTCACATATCTCTAAGAGTATTTTCTTCATTAAGTTAAAGACATATCTTCTAATCTAAATTTAGCAATATTACCTTAGATGATTTGGTATCTCATTAAGCTCAAAATTCTTGTCAAGTATCTTTAACTAGCCTGCAAAAGCATTGGTGTCATCTACATCATTTTAAGTCTTTAATTCTAAATCTATAAGTCTTACAACATTTGTAAATGCTTTGGAAAGTCTTGCTTCATCTTCATCATTAAGATTACCATGAGTAGAAGAAGATGTCTATGATGAAGCTCTTAGAGTTCTAACATGAGGACTCAGATTCCTCCCTCTTAGGATCCTTAGGTCATGAGATTTAACACTACCATAACTAGATTATTTTTCATTTCTCATCTCCTCTCCCTCTAGTAGGCTGAGAAAATTCTTCATCTATATTCCAATGGTCATGCTCCTCATTAGTAGAAGTTGAAATACGATAGGAAATTTCATTTCTATCCACCTTAGCACTAATTTCATCCAATCATTCAACCATTAGTTGAAAGGAAGATTTCATGCTCTCCATATCTTGGTACAAGCCTTGGAAATTTTTCTTCTTAGGCGCTATCTAAAACAACACAAATTCATAATGAAATTGTAAAAATCCTATACTTTTATAGTAATCTTGGAGTAGGGACACTCTAATTTGTTTAACTCTTCAAACACATTGAATCTAAAACATATGTAAGATAATTAATTTTCTAGAAAACAAGAAAAAATAGTTATATTATATTCTAATAGAAGAGTAATAACTATAATGAAACAAAAATATTATAGAGCACATACATACTCAACAATATTATAGAGTAGATGGCTCTACAATCACATACATAATCAACCTTAATGCAAGGTTCAATCAAACTTAAATCTCTTCCACATCAATATAGCACCAAGATCCACACATAATGGCAAAATCCACACCTACATAATTAACCATACAACTCTCTTTACAAGAAAATGTAACACACATCTAATTTATCAAACATAAAGCTAATACATAGCTACAACTTTTGGAAAATCTTTTTCACACTCAACTCAAGGATTACCGATTTTTTCTAATTTTTAATTGCTACTTTGGAGTATTTTTTCCATCAAAAAAGACATATAAAAGATTGACTAGATGTCACTGTATCAATTTCAAGTTGCAGTTAAGATGTCTACATACTAAGCAAGATGTCTCCTCTAAGGGTAAGATGCCTCTTACTTATGCAAGACATCTCCTTTCATAATGAAACATTTTGCATCAAGAAAAGCCAACTACTATTGAGATAGGATATCTTCTATTTAGTTCTAGCCCTTAGGAAATATGTCTTCTTGGAGATAAAGATGTTTCTTATCAATGTTCATCTCTCAGGCAAGACATCTCCTAGCTATTCAAAACCTTCATTATTCTACTAATAGGATGTGGAATATGATAACTAGATGTTCCACAAAAGAATTAGATAGATATCATTCATAAATATACATTAAATAATATGAGATCCTATTCATATAATTTCCATCTAATCCCATGATTAGTTAATCCCTTATTAAGAAGATCCTTAAACAAGATGATAAGGATCATCCACATGATTTCCTAGCTTCATGAAATATGACTAGCTTCACATGGTCGAAAATGATAAAAGAGATATTAAACATTATGAGTGAGTATGGTGTTAGTGTTATATGCTTACAAGAAATCATGTTAAGTTCAACAACTTCTTTTCTAGGAAGAGGATGAAATGTTTTCTCTTTTCCATAATCATCTTAATTATTAACCTTGGTAGTCTATTGTCGATTGTCAATCCTAGCTTCAAAGTATCTAGCTAGTTACACTTACATCTTGATCTAGTGGAATTGGATTTTTATAATTAGTATACATGCTTCATATAATTCTTAAGGAAAATAAGATTTTAGGAAGAGCTTTCAGCATACACCTAAAATTTTAATTAAGTTATTATCATTGGTGATGAAAAATCTTGTACATAAGGGCTATGATATTGTAGTTCTGATATCGTAGCTCTACATATGTCATCATGGATATAATGTAGTGGGACATGGTCATGTCTATAAATACCAACCTACTATCACATCGAAATGAGAAGTTTTTGCTAACACTTAGTGAAATTCTTGTAGTTTATTTCCATAAAATTAGAGTTATAGTATATACTCATAGTGTGGTGAATTATAGTTGTATGGAATCTTTATTCAAGTGGATTATTCCTGGATATAATTCAGGAATGGAAATAAAGATCAATATTTTTCCTCATCATTGCAACATATCACTTAGCATAGATTTATTTTTCATGTTGTTTACTTTTACACAGTCATTTCCATTTCCTAAGTCATTTACTATTTCTATGTCTATTAGTAAGGTGGAATAAGTACAACTAGTTTCAAGCATAATGTGTAACCATTTGGTAACTTAGTAGTGACTTTGCTTGATTTGCTTAGTAGTAAAGTTACTTGGTAATCCATTAATAGTTACATTAGTCCAAGATGTGTATGAAAAACTAGAAATAGATGCCTATTACCATAGGATAGAATAGATTTATATTTCCATTGTACTTAGCATTAAGAATTGATAATACTTTTTACTATGTTTACACTAGGCATTATTAAGAGCCAATTAACATCAATTTGTCATATACCTCACTAAGTGTTAAACCATACATTTTATAGCCCACTAACTCTAAGTGGAAGGATAACAATCACAAACTTAATACCAACTCACTAGTATACTTACATGTTCATTTGTGAATTATGATTTCATGCGTGAACACTTGTGACTTGTATGGTTGAGTGTTGGAATATCTAACTAGTAATCATTAGTGTTGTTGCTGAGAACGTATTAATGTTTGCTAGTTAGTTGATTTTACATAGCTTGTTGTATTAAGCATCAAAAAGTATATCTTTCATACTTAGAAGAAATTTCTCAAAATGTACATACATTTTAGCATCAATAAATTAAAATGGCTTCTACAAATAAAGTAAAATCTCCATCTATTATTGATCCTAATGAAAGTCATGACAAAGATTACAATGAAGAATATTAGAGTGTACCAATGAAAACTAGAATCACATATTTTCATATTAATCCTTATTATCCTTATTTATATTCATTTTTCACTAGAATGAATAACTCAAATGGAAATACCTATAGGGCAATATTGTCTTACCACCTGAATGTTTAGCACCATCAATGCTTCAAGTAGCCTTTATGAAGTCAAATCTTGATCATGTGCAAGAAGGATATCAAGTGAGTAAAAACATGACTAGGCCATATTAGCCAACTAAGACTTAAGCAAGGAAAATGCCATTATGAAGGTAAAATATGAATAAGATAAAGGGAATAAAGCATAACAAATACTTGTCCATGAAGAAATTGAAGATGTTCCATCTAAAGGTGAATAGTATTGTCACATAAGACCATTTCTTGGAGTAGTAGAAGAATGTGCCTCTGGTTTGAAAAGAAAATTATTGGAGTTGGTTATTTTGGTGATATACAAGTTCTGCATACTTATTAATGTGTAGAAAGGAGATTTAAATTATGTGGTATGATGATGCATTGCTCAACTTAAAGCTATTTTTACTTTGATATTAAAATTCAATTAAAGGATAGAGAGGGAGTTGGCATGTTCACATTGTTAATGCTCTAGAATTTCTAGAATTAAGAGACTAAGACCATTGATTAATTTACATGAAATATGTTTGTTGGTTTTCCTATCTACCACTTAGAAATGTTGTGTGTACAAGGAGATCCATAGAGGAAAGAAAAGTTAATGTTATGATGTTAGATTTTTGAAATGACAAAGGAGAGACAAAATTCAGGCTCTGCGTTAAACAGGAACTTATAATAGATGAAGAACTGCATTAAGGGCAGGGTTTCTTATTAAATAAAAACAAAACAAAAATCTAAATTCAAGCCCAAACCTGATTCTAGTTCTAGGAATTAAATGAATATAAACAAGAAAAAGAAACAAGGACAGAAAAAGACCAAAGAACAATGATTAATAACATAATTTATGCAAACAAGATTGAAATTAAGAGAGGGACCTAGAATCACTCTACGGTTTTCAAAGTAAGAACACCAATGTCATTGACATCCCTAAAATATAGAGGAAAATCATCATAGACTTATTAACCCTAACTATGATGGTGAAAAAAAAAGTTGCATTTTTGTAGTAGCTTTGTCACTGGTGATGGTGCTACGATTTCAACACTAATAACATCATTTGCATTGGCATTGAAAAAAAGCCCTAACATTATTATCAAAAAATGATATGATTATTTTATATGTAGAGAATTGGTAGCCAAACAACTGTGACATAGATCTATTTACTCATTTGTAGGGTAAACCCTCTAGTAGAGTGTTGGTGACCATTTGGGCCACGACCGCCAACGAGTGTCCTTGAACAGGATTTAGGTGCCTGCTGGTCTCTGGAAACACCAAGGCCCAGATACCTCCAAATAAACTTAGTAGTTAATGTGAGTATGTGTGTGTGCTCTTGCGGTGTGCGGTTGTGAAAAATGCAACAATTGCATTGTGTGTAAACTACAAATGACTTATCTTAAAGAGATTCAGCCAACTTTGCCAAGTATCGTGAGTTGTTGAGAGTTCCTATTTTGTTCAATTACCTAGTCTATGTGGTCCTTATAATACCTACTTGTAACAAATAAAATTTTGTAAAAAAATTTGAGC
>MNCI01028235.1:159356-186751 GCA_015680685.1 Gnetum montanum
AACTTTGCCAAGTACTGTGAGTTGTTGAGAGTTCCTATTTTGTTCANAGCTATTCCAAGGCTCAAACTCAATATCTACGAATTGTTCAAACTTCCAAGGCTCAAATAAGCAATTTCTTCAAGACAATCCTACTATGCTACCAAAAAATTGCTGCGTAAACTACCACGTACGAGACTCCATTTTGGCTAGATAATGGATGTCAACAATTGCATTCAACAGAACCTTCAAAAGACTTGACAATTTCTGATTGAAATACCATGGAGATTCACTTTAAAGATAAAAAGAAGCTATTCTGGTCCCATCAAAATACCAAAGATTTTCTGAACCCTCTTGACTATTGAATCGTTCAACAGCATGACTACAAGTAGAGGCTCTCTTTCAACAATCCCAATAGCAGTTCTTATACGTTGCACAATAATAAAATTTACTACTAAAATGCTCTTAAGGCTTTTAAACGCAAGTGCTTCTATGGCAAAATTTTAATAGAAATTTTCTCTCGGGCAACAAGAACAATAAGAGCAATATAAAAATCCCAAAATTACTTGCCAAGGATGATACTATCTAAACCACTAGCTCAAAAATTTTAAAAAAATAAAAATAAAACATAACTCACAGGACTATGACAAAGAGGCTGAAATATTTTCTTTAGCAAGTCATCTTACAAGCAATCTTTCACAATGTCTTCCAAGAGTGTGTCTCCAAGTGAGAGCTCAAGTGTTAGCTAGTAGCCTTCCAAAGTGTGATGTATCAAGTGTCTTCTCCAAAAGTGTGATTCCCCGTTTATGAACCCACTCTCCCAAGCAGCAACCCTGGAGCAATGTCATGTCATACCTCGATCCAAAATTCTTCGTGGACTACACAGTTACATAGGTTGGTGTAGAACAAAATACGCAGTTCTAGATGGATCAAAATCCAAGGCCAGTTTACTGAATGGATGATCCCAAATCCGCATCCGTATGAAGTAGCAACTCATCATAAAAAACCTGCCACCAGCATGCATTCAATGGCTAGCTCCTGGCTGAAAAACTAGCTTTCTTTGTCTGCTGGTTTTGGAAATAGCTCCGCCAAAGTTGCAGGTATCAACGTCGGCATTAGCTCTAGCACGATCCAGCTGGGAGTGGCCACGTGCTTTCTTATCATCTGCCTGGTGCCCTTTGTTTTTGCCACAGATGACTCCATCTTTTTAACTATAATTATTACGGTGAAAAATGATCTAGGAAGTAAGAAGATATTTATCTAAATTCAGTTTGGAATGCCGATCATCTGCGATTGCAGACATCCCTGCCCGGCCTAGAAGCTCATAAAAATATAACATTAATTTCTGTACAGTATATTAAATGTTTATCAATGGCCTCAAAATAAGTCTTTCCCTTATCCACCAATCCCAATCTTACACAGGCAAAGAGAGAAGCCCAAGAAAATTATTATCGTCATCTACCCATTAGCAGAAATGACCTCTTCAAGCTTCCCATTAAAGGTAGCTGCAATAATCATGAAATTCCACGAACCACAATCTTTCTCCACCATCTTCTCAAACACATGGTGTTCATCCTTCAAACGTTTTCCATACAGTTCAATGAGTTTGTTGTTCATCAAAACATCAGCCTTGAATTGACTATTAACGATTTGATTACTTAAACAATCTCGTTGAGTACCAATTGTAGTTGTTCCAAATGTTCCTGTCAATTGATATCGTTTACAAATGTTGTGATAAATCTTCTTCAATATGGCCTCAACACATTGTATATCAACTTTATGAAATTTTTTGGGGCATTTCATAGGCCAAACAATATAACTCTCAATTGCAAGGCATCATTTGGTTTCTACAAGTTGCCTTACATTCATTACCTTCCCATACCTTATGGAGGTTAACTAAACCCACTTCTTGACTTGTACATCAATACATGTTTGTAGATCTAGTGAATACTTCTTTGGCACTAAAATAGTTGGTAGAGGATTGTCATGAACTCTGAACAATTGATCATTTGTCTTAAACAAAACTGTATTTGCTAGTGAATCAATTAGAGAAAAATATTTCAAAATACCAACCCAACACCTCTGAAAAGTATTCATCCAATAAAATATTGGCAATTTTTAAATCAGGGTGAACGTTAGTTATATGATTAGCTTCACAACCTCACAAAGCCTGCTCCATTAAATGGCCAAAATGTGCCAACACAGAGTGATGTCATTAGCGATGAGAATACATTCAACAACATGTGCACATGAGAAGACCAACACATTTGAGCACTACCATTGCAAAAGATGGAACACTGAGTACATGTTCTTGATGTTTCATTTTATCATGTCAACAAGATGAGGGTAACAATGATGTGTGACCTCTTGCAGCTAGACCCAACACTAGAGTTGACACCATAGCCTATGCTAATGCCAATGCCAACTATTTCAATGAAGTCATTGTAGGAAATGAAGGTGGCATGATCTAAAGCTAATAACAATTGATTTGTTTTAGGTGTGAAACACAACTATTTCCACTTGTCTTACTTCCAAGAGCAATGAATGATAATTAAAAATGCAGCAAACAAGTTTTCATGGCAATAGGCATCATACATGATGGATGCATTTATTTGGAAATATTTTTATCTTAATTATTGTCTTAAAGTATAACATAACAGATTTTTTTAACACAAGCTTGATGTTTTATATACTTTGATCATAACAATATACATATATGTAAAAGAAAATTTTTTATTTAAGAAACAACGGAGGAAATTTATGTACAAGTGTGAAATATACCTTTATTTTCTACAAATTTGTAACTTTCTATAGAAGTTATAACTTCCTAGGGAAGTTATAATTTGATCTCCTAGATATTTGTAAGGATGTGAGACACTTGCCAACTATGGCTAAATTTTCTGACAACTTTAAAGTAGTTGTGAATAAATTATCTAGATATTTGTTGTTCATCTTAACCTCTTATGATTATTGTAACTACTGTAAGGCTACTATATAAAGGTTGCAAGGGTAACTTTAAAAAAAAAGAGGGTGGGGGGTGTGCTGGGTTGGTGGGGGAGGAGGGGCAGGCACAGTGGGTGAAGAAGGGATGAAGCAACTTTGAAGAATATTGAAGATTGTAAAAGCATGGCTTGTTAAAGACATCAATTCAGCTTCTTTGTTATAATCCTATGAGTTTATTCTTTCCCATTTTGTTTTAGTTGCTTATATAATGGTTTAGATACTATTGTTCTTAGTATTTAATTTTGGGATTTGTCATAAGTTGCGTTGATAGTTCTGTTTTTACACAATATTAGACTTCTATTAAGATTTTCCATAGAAGAGATTATTTTGTTAAAAAGCCTCAAGAATAATTTAATAGTAATGTCCTAGTAAAATCACCTATTTTGAGCATAGAGAATCTAGAAAAATATTTATTGTTTTAAAACGACTAAAATAGCTTCATTGTTTTAAAGTGTATTACCTTCAATGTTGAAATTGTAAAATCTTTGGCTAGTTAATAGTTGCCAAAGATTAACTAGCCAAGTGTATTACTTTCAATCTTTGTCTTAGTAAAATCTTTGAAGGCTCTATTGAATGCAATCTTTGGCAACTATTAACTAGCCAAAATAGAGACTTGTACTTTATTGTTTACGCAACAATTTTTGGTAGTATAATATGATTGTCTTTATGAAATTGCTTATTGAGCTTAGGGGGTTTGGACAATTCATAATTAGATTGAATTGGAATAGATTTATTGTGAAGTGTTTCCTCATGTCAAATTATCTTGCTTAAATATTTGAGATTTTATACAAATTTGCTTTCTTTTCTTTCTCTTTCTAAGTTCAATAAATGCCGCTCTATTTCTAGTTTTCTCATGTAACTTCTTCTTTGGGGGAAATTAGGGGTAGATTAGCAGAATTGTGTTCAAACATTTTTGTAAAATTTTATTTTTTACAAGTAACTATATGGACTATATAGACTAAGTGATTGAGCAAAATAGGAATCTCAAAAAACTCACAGTATTTGACAAAGATAGCTAAATCTCTTTTATGATAGTCAATTAGAGTTTGATATACAACCTAACCATTTCAACATTCATAATAGCAAAACACATACTCATGTTTAGTACGTTTCATAACTATTGAGTTTATGTAGAGGTATCTGGGCCTTGATGTTGCCAAAGACTAGCAAGCACCTAAAAGCTATTTGAAGAACACCTTCGATCTTGGGGCTTCCCAAAGTCACGAGACTTAGAGATCCACCAATGTTGGCAGTTTGGTCCCAAATGGTTACCAATAGTTCTTTCTTCCCTAGAAGGAGGGCTAAAAATTTGTCCTCTACATTCATAAGCATAATAGTCCTAGCACAATAATAGTTCTTTTTATTACTGGGAGAGATTGAAAGAATTAGATAATATTTTTATTTCATGACCAAATAGACTAATAGTTTGGAAGATTTTAGAGGTTCCAAAGACATTCTTGTTTATAAGAATGATTATTCATCAAAGAAAGAACAGAAAAAGGTTTTTGAGTTTGGAACAAGTAGTGGAGTAAACACCAAAAGGATAAGAAGATAACCTCTTTTATCTAGTTTATTAGTCTATAAGAGAAGATCAAATAAATATAAGATTTCAATAATCATAAGTAATTCTAATAGGATGAAAAATCCTTGGCAAAGAGTTACACCATTAGGATTTCAAAACTACAATGATATTCCTAAGGTAGTTTACAAATATTTGCCTAAACCTTTTATTCTTGGAAAAGCTTACTTAGTTGAAGAATACATCCACATGTTTGAGTTAGCTTTAGATCATGCAAATGTTCAACACCAAGATCAAGCTTGTAGGTTGTTTTTAGCAAATTTAAAGGATATGGCTCAAATTTGGTATTCAAACTTGTCAAGTAATAGTATCATAAGTTGGGATGATATGAAAAGTCTTTTCTTGGCCTAGTTTAACAATAAATTAGATCAAAAAAACTCTATTTGTGGATTAGTACAAGCTAAGAAAGAAGTTAAAAGAGTCAATAAGAGACTTCAACATTAAATTTCAACAAATTTTTGGGCTCTTTCAAAGATAGTATAGACCATTGGATCAAATGCGTAGAGATACTTATCTTAAGGTTATGAATCCAAATATTTTAATTTGGTTAAGAAGAACTTCAAACTTGATAACATTGAATGACTACTTTAGTGAAGCAATATAGTTAGAAAAACAACTAAGCTTGAACAATGAAGAGATTATCACAACTCAAAAAAGAGAAGAGAAAATGATGATTCCTGTGCAAGATTTTGCTCAATTTAAAGCATTACCAAGATCATCTCATATTACAATAAAGTAAGAGTTTGAAAGTAAAGAAACTAAAAAATTATAGTTAATGAAAGACTTGTCCAACAAAGTAGTGAAACTAGAAAAAGCTTTGGCAAAGGTTAAAATCAAGAAGGAAAAAGAAAAATAGAAAATATAAGCATCAAGATACTAAGTTAGTAGAAGATGAGAATGAAAATGATCTTATTATATATAACTTCCTTGATATTGAATCAAATAATGAGCTATCTAGTATTCATTATGCAAGTAAATCTTCCAATGGATCTAGTGACACCTCATCCCTATCAAGTTCTGAAGAGGATATATCATTAGATGAGGAGTTTAATAACAATGATGAAAATTGATATAATATTTGATCAAAAGAAATATTAACTACTTTTAGGCCTTCAAACGTTATTTCTAATCCATCCACTAAGAGAAAGGTTTTTGAACCAAGTAGAAGAAAGAAAAATAAAAATAAAGAAGATTAGGTAGAGAAAAGTTCTCAAAATAATTCTTTTAATAAATGGATGCAAAAACTAGGCTTTTATGGAGACAGAGAATATGATTTAATTGAAGATCTTGAACATGTTAGGGCCAATATTAGAATGTATCAATTACTACAAATAGAAGATCAACAAAGAAATGCTTTAGAGTTTATTAAAGGTAAAAACAGAATTGGAGAATTAAAATTAAGCTATGTATCTAACATTGACAAAGCAACAAAAAATAGCTATGAGTGTATTCTTGATTTGAAAGCTTCTTCTTTTCTTTTGATAATGAAGCTAAAAGACAAGTATCTTCAAAATTTTTTAGTTCATTCTAGAGCTACATCTACTATCATGGCATTACCTATATGCAAAAAACTTAGTTTGATTCCTAAAAAATCAAATAAAGAGATTGTTCAAATGGACAAAAGTAGAGTGAAGATTGTGGATTAGCTTTCCAATGTTCTATTAGAAATTTCTTCTAAACCTTGTATCAAAAGCAATGTAACTATTCAAGTGGTAGATATACCAAATTCACATAGTCTTTTATTAAGTAAAGGTTGGAGTAAGAATTTTTCTGGTTACATATCAACAGATAACTCACATATGTGGCAAGCTTGGAATGGAGAGGTAAATCAATTATACATATATAGTGAGCCTTTAATGAATGAAAACATTACCTAAAATGGAAAGACAAAGGCCATTGAAACAAGAGATTTTGAAACTAGAATTTGCATACTTTAAGAAATTTATAATTTGGATAAAGAAAAATCTCAAGATGAGAGCAAGTGGAAACTATACTTTGATGGTTCTTGTAATTCTAAAAGGTGTAGGAGTTAGAGTAGTTCTAGTAAAATATGATTCCCTAAAAAAATTCAAGGTAATTCATCTATCTTTCCCTTGTACTAACAACAAGGTTGAATATGAAGCTTTGAGTATTAGAATTAAAATAGCATTGGAAAAAGGAATTAAGGTAATCATCATAAAGGGATACTCAAGATTAGTTCTTGAACAGATTAAGGGTAATTGTGTGTTCAAGCACTCATTCTTGCAATTCTATAAATAGCTTATTTGCAAAATGTTGGATAAGTTTCATCACTACAAAATAGAACATATAGGTAGGAAGGATAATTATATAGCAGATGATTTAGAAAAAGTAGCTTCATCATTAAATGTGAAAAGAATAGAAGGCTATCAAGGTGTCATAATTGAGAATGAACATCAACCATCAGTACCAGATAACATAAAGCATTTACAGGTATTCAAAGATGATGATCAATTACTTAGATTCTTGAAGAATATGAAAGTATTTGAAGGTTAAATCATACCTAAAACAACATCAAGGATTAAGAAAAATTCATTCCCAAAAAGGTAATTGATTATGAACATGAATTTAGCCAAAATTTGCTGATTAGAAAAGATATACAAAATTTAGATTATCAAGATTTTAAATTAGTAAATATTGGATCTACTGAGATACCAAAGATGTTAAATGTCACAAAGAAAAAATATTCAACTTTCAAAAAAAAATTATTATTACTCCTAAAAAATAATTTGAAAAATTTTACTTGGTCTTATGATGATCTTAAAACGTTTCAACTAGAGGTGATGACACTTAAAATTCCTTTGATAGATGATTATAAAATAGTTAAACAAAAATAAAGGAAATTTAATCCATCATTTGAGCTAGCTATGGAGGTTGAGATCATGAAGTTATTACATGTCTAAATCATATATCCAATCTGATATTTGACATTGCTTGCTAACCTTGTACCAGTAAGGAAGAAGAATGACGATATTAGGCTTTGTGTAGATTTTAGAAATTTGAATGGAGCCTCAAAAAAAGATTAATACCCACTTTCTAGAATTAATGAGATGTTGATTAAAGTATTAGGTTGTCAAGTATATTCTTTCCTATATGGTTTTTCATGATATAATCAAATTATGGTAGATAAGGGTGATAGATATAAAATAGTATTTATCACCAAGTGGGGAACTTTTGCTTACCAAAGAATGCCATTTGGATTTTCAAATGCTAGATCTACTTTTCAGAGAGCAATGGATTTAGCCTTTAAAGGTTTAATAGGCAAGTTTGTTATGGGTTGTTTGGATGATATCACTATCTTTTCAAAAAGGAAGGAAGATCATAGTGGTCATGTTCAACAAGTTTTTAACAAATTTTGTGAGTATAGTATTTCATTAAATCCTAAGAAATGTATCTCTAGGATTAAGTTTGGAAGTTTACTAGGCCATATAATTTGTCAAGAAGGAATTTCTATAGATAACTCCTAAATTCAAGTAGTGCAAAATATCGAACATCCTACAAGTAAAAAGTATCTTAGATATTTCTTTGAAAAGTTAAATTTCATTAGGAAATTTATCCTTAGATTCATTGAAATTACTAAACCTTTAATTCATATGCTAAAGAAAGATGTCCTAGTAGAAAAAACACCAAAATCAGAGAGAGCCTTAGTAAAAATTAAAAAAGCCATTTAAGAAGCTCCATACTTGTTAAAACCAAAATTGAAAGAAGACTTTTGGTTATATACTTTTACTTCAAATGATTTAGTTGTTATTATTTTAACTTAAAGAGATAAAGATCAAGACGAATAGATCAAATTCTTTGGGTATCAATTGAAAGGTTTAGAGATAAATTATTTAAACTTAGAGAAACAACCCTTCGTAGTGATTAAAGACTTTAGTATTTCAAATATTCTTTGGAAAGCTCATTAGTCCATATTATGCTAATTGACCCTGTAGTCAAACAATTCTTAGCACAAAATGAAATTGAATTGAAAAGAGGGAAGTGGCTCATAAAGCTTCAAGGTTTCAAGTTTTCACTAGAAATATGCAAAACTATTAAAAATATGGGATTAACTAAGTTAATGGCTAGAGAAGATGAAGTATGTTTGCTTAAGACTCATGAGGGAAACTAGTATGAGGAAATTCTAGAATTCATTGATACATGATAAACAAAAAATCTAGAGTGTATGATCCTGAGGATCTATAGTCCATTTGTCAAATAGTCAGTCATGAGTTTAGTCATGGATAAGGAGCACTATCTTGAATTATGAATTGATTAGTGCATATTAACCTTTTTGTTTGATAAGTTTTTGGTTTACAATTCTTGTCATACTTTTCCTAATTTTTTTGTATTTTCTTTATTCTTTAATATCTTTTTTATTCTTTTATACTTTTCACATTTTTTTATCATTTTTTAATATCCTTTTAATTCTTTTATACTTTTCAGATTTTTGTATCATTTTTCATTCTTTAATATCTTTTAAATTCTTTATATGGGTTTTCTATTCTTATCCATTTCTCATTCTTCTATGATTTTTACCATTTTTAGTGTACATAATTTTTGCTGATTTTTTAATATGTAAAGAAATAAATGAGATGTAGTTGAAATAATGAGAAATTCACTCTATTTTATCAAATCATTAAAAGGATTAATTCTATATAGAATGAGACCACAATCATCCATTCACTTATTTCCAATAATAAGAGGTTCTTACCATGGACATAATGACATTCTTTTCACAATAAAACTAAAATAAACTAGTGATCGTTATGTTTGGATGGAAAAGTGAAGAACCAAGTGGGAATGAAAAGGGTATGACATTAAGAGGATTTGTAGATTCTCTAAAGCTAGTACTATAAGTCTTATCCTACTATTTAGTTATATTATTTATTTGAGTTCTAATGAAAAATGGAAGTGTTTTCTAAAATAAGTATTACTTTACCATGTCATTGGAAAAATATATGATGAGTGGTGAGGTACCCCTACACTCAACCATACGAAATGAGCATAGCACGCGTGATCCGATCGAACTCCGCAGACTAAATGCCTACACGCCTCATGGAACACTTAAGGTTAACCATTCGTTGTCTTCCCATACTTACTTGTAGTTGTCACGGTGTATGGTTAAGTAAGTCTGAGGTATATGATTTTTATATGTTTTATGCTTTTCTCCTATGCTATGAGGTGAAGGGTTGAGAAGACTAACTAACTCTAACTAATAACTAAGTCTAAATTAACTAGCGTCAGCATCCGTTCCCACTTACCGTACACACCCTAAACCGATGCAACCATGGCTACCAAATGTTAATCGTCACTGGGATCACCACGCATAACATACATGCTCGAAGTGGTCATACTGAGGCACCTAACTAGGAGGAAAGGGTTGAGAGAACCTATCTAGCCTAAGTGCAATGAGCAGCCGATTCCTTGACTAACCGTACACATCGGGGTGTTTGAATACCACTGGGATTACCAAGCGTAGATCCTAGAATACGCCACTGGGTTACCAAGTAGTCATACTAGATGCTCGTAATCAATTCGTACTCATACCGCATGTGACGAGCAACCGATTCCTTGGCTAACTGTACACATCTTTAGATGCTCGTAATCAAGTCGTACTCGTACCGCATTCTAGGAGTTTAAGGGTGAGAGAAAAATAATAAATAAAATCCTATTCCATGTACTGCGAGGTTTATCCAGGAAGCTTTTCTTTATTGCCGTACACAACTTGTGTTTAGGTACAATGTTGCTCAAATAAATATCCGTTCACTTTTTGACTCCTACTGCGGGCACACGGAAAAATAATCTATCTCTGGAGTGATCAAACTACCAAAGTTTCCATACTTCTAGACCAAGATTGGAAATAAGGGGAGTGCCACCTCTTATTTATAGATTCGATGATGGACCACGATATCGCGTATGCGATATTGCAGGGGATGACACGATATCGCGTATGCGATATCGCGTCTCATCATATCCCCATGATTGAACGAAAACTCATCCTCAAGTTTCTTACAATAATATCGGGAAGGTATGGAATTATTAAGGGGAATGGAACTAATGGGATGACATGTGAATGGATCATCATTACAAGACTTGACAAAACTGGTGTTCATGACAACAAGGGTGAACACCTTATTACAATGACATCAGACCTTAGTTGGCAACTGAAAAAGAGAGAGAGAGAAAGAAGTGTTGCTTCTGTCAATGCCAAGATTGCACCTTCGTTATCCATCCATAAGCACACCATTGATCTTGCTCCTTGCATAGTTGCTGTAGCACTGCTCCATTCTAAGTGTTTGCTTCCAGATCCTATTCATTGTTGCATGATTTTCATTTGCACATACAATACAATCTTATATTAGCAAGGGTAAATGAATCATCATGTAATTGATATGTTGCTTCAGTGTAAGTTCATTGGCTAGGTTGTGGTATGGCTGATATGGATCAGGAGATATATTAATGATGACTACTGAAGGTGTAGGGGTTGGGAAGAAAATCAGAAAATTTGAGGCTAGGAGAAAATCAAAAAAATTGGGCCCCATACCCCCATGACTAATCGTGAACCTCCGGTAGCATTAGAATGGAGAAAGAAAAGGAGAAAGAAAGATAGATAAAAAGGGACAACTAAAACATCGATTAAGTGGATGTCAAGATGGAATGAACAAAATAAAATAGATTGCAAAAATGTTAGGGAAAAGAAGTTAACAGATGCTCCAAATAGGAATGTGAGTGGGTCCTCCCCAAAGCTGGCTCATGCCCTTAATGCCATGAGAAACCCACATTCAAAGAGTCCGTAGGCTCTGGTAATGTCATTTGGAACAAGAGTTAAAGTTTGAACCACAAGAATTTACCAAAAAGAAAACAATGCGTCAACCAAAATATATACACTAATGATACAACCGGCAATGAGGTGAACGATGGAGAGAAGGATGGAGAGAAGAGGATGGAATGGAATTCCAAGGACAAGGTGGTGTACAGCCCCTTGTGGATTTCATGATTACTATAACTTGGCAACTCTCATTCCAACTCCGACCTCAAACCAACCAGTTCCAGTGACTTTGCATCAATGCATTTGGCCAAACCATCTTCTTGAAGTAACAAGAATGCATCTCCAAAGAGCCACCACCATTTCGATGAAACAAATGAGAGAATGGGAAGCGAAAAGGGCCTTAGTTAGAGGAACACTTTGGTTCCATAACTAGTGCTTGTAGCCCAAGTTTATTTCGTCTAAGGGGTGTGCTTTAAATTCTCACTTGGTTTTTTTTTCTGTGTTTTGTATTTTTATGTGTGAGAACCACACCATGCAAAGACTTGATTATTTTTATTGTCTTAGCTTCCAATAATTAACATCGGAACAATAAGAAAACCCAAGAAGAAAACATTCAAGCACCCAAGAGAACGGCCAATACAAGTGCATCAAGTTCCCTTGGAGTCACACCCTTTTTAAACCTTGAGTCCTTCCTTAGTTTGAGAAATGCCCAGTCACCGATTCATTAAAGTTCTTATTAGAAAGGGGACTTGTACATTTCCAAGTTGAGAGAGACCATAGAAACTAGTGGATGGATGGATGGATGAAGTGATCTCATTGTGTGCCATATCAAAAGAAACATACCTTAGTATCAACATTGTGACTTAAAGGTAAAAACCAAACATTAGCAATCAACATGAAAATAGTTCATAGCATCATTCCAAACATTTATTAGGTGACAAACTTACATGGTGGAACACACTCACACACACACACATAATAAATGGAAAAAGTATAACGATGTTGTAAAACAAAAATGAGAACAGTTAAAGAACTTTGTAAAACAAAAACAAGAAAAGTTAAAGAAATTTGTAAAACAGAAACTTGTAAAAAAACAATGTGTAAAACAAAAACTTGTAAAAACAAATGTGTAAAAACAAAATCGAAAAAGAACTAAGGGCCCCATATGATTAGCATAGATGGCCATCTCCCCCATGATTGAGTTGCAAGGAAGAGATCCGAAATAATGAATGTCTATTTGAATTTCGTAACAGTGCCCAACTTCTCCCAATTGATGATCTTAGATTAAGGGATGGAAGTTGGCGACGCTCATATTCAAATGTGTCTATGCCTCTATTGTTGGCATGGTTTTCCTCAGTTCATTCCATGCATATTTGATTTCTTCTTTGAGTAGCTATCAACCACGGGGTATCTACTACTTGTTGTGTGGTTGCTACATACAGGCATCTTTGTTTTACAGTTTCGCGGGCACACCTGTTGCATGGAGGCATTTCCTCCATGTCATCACCCAATGAATCACTGTATGTGATGCATGGAACTTTCCTCTTTTCGATCTTTCCATAAATTTTTATCTTAGAGATCTCCAAGGAAAGATCATCGATCCTAAGGCATGCATCTACTATGCTTAGCCATGTCCTTCCCATTATAATTGGGAAGTCCCCTTCATTGTTGTTCACTTCAATCACTAGGAAATTAGCTGGGTAAGACCAACCACACACAGTGGTCATGATGTCCTCAACCAATCCTAAGGGAATGGTGATGGACTGGTCTACCAGCTCTAGTTGGATGTTTCTCTTCTTGAGTTGTGGTAGGTTCCAGGCGTGATACATCTCTCGTGAAATTAAGTTGACTCTAGAACCTGAGTCAAGAAGAGCCCTATGTGGTTCATTTTCAACAACTTGAAGGTAAATTAAGGGACTCCCAGGGTCAGTTAGTTTCCTGGGAAGGTGGCTACCTTGATCCAATTGGTTATGGTATGGGTTAACATAACCGTATGTGTGAAGCTCTGATTTTGGATGGAAGGGTGCTCCAAAGTGTTAGATGATGGAGGAGTGTATGTGGGCTCAACCGCTTGTTGTTGCGAGAGTTTGTCTAGGCTTTTGGTTCTGAAGAAGGATCTTCTTTTTTTACAGTTGTCAGAACCAGCAGTAGGTTGAATATTTACAGCTCTTGCGGCATGATGTTGCTGTGGTTGAGGAGGAAGTTCCCCTTGCATTGTTGGAGTAGGAGGTGTTATGGGAACTACTACTGGTGGAAGAGGTGCAGATAGATTAGGTATGGAGTGTCTCTTGGAGGAGAAGGAGTCCTTCAGAAGTACTCCCGAACTTGGTAGTGATGGTGGGACGTTGTGTGACCCATAGAGTCACTTGGAGAAATCAGCTGCTGCACATAATAACCATAAGGATCAAGCTGCTGGTAAGGGTACTATTGTGTTGGCGGTGGCATCCCCCATGACTATGGGTATTTCCACTACTAATGCTATCCAATGGGTTGTGGGGGAGTTCCACTTGGATAATATGTTAAGGGTTGGTGGAACTACCTTGGGTTACCTTGGGGATAAGGTAACCTATGGGGTTTCTACCGTTGGTTGAGTCTTGGATTAAGCGCATACATCCCAGACTCTTGTAGATGTGAGATGATTGGACAACATCCCATAGGATGGTCATAATGGTAGATCTCACATCCACCATCATCGTTTGAATCCGAATCCACAACCACATCGGAGTTAGTGATTTTTCCTTACCCTTGTTATGTGCAAGGCCTAAATCTCTCTACTTTGTTTTACCTTTGTCACTACTTTTTTCTGCCTTAGACTCTTCTACGATTTTCAAGACAATTTCAAGTCTAGAGTCTAAGGAACTCCATACATCATCTACCTTAGCTAATAATTCTGTTGTAAGTTTTTGAATGAACAAGGTTTTTCTATTCACCAACTCTTTGATTGGTCACTCATCCTTATCATCACAAAATTTCACTCCCTTCTTTTGAAGAGAGGGATCACGGTTATATTCTTTTGCACTTTTCCCTTTTTGTAGCTCACCTTCTTTTTTTTTCTACTTGATCCAACAATCAATGAATTTCATGGGCTCGAAGTTGTGATAGTCTCCCTTGGGCATAAGTCCCAAGGGTTCTTCTTGTTTCATGTTTGAGCCCATCTACGATGTGGTGGAGTTGATCCCGTTGAGCATATCCATGGCCTAGACAACGATGTAACAATGTGTAGTAATGGGCCATGGTAGCATTCAAGGGTTCGTGATTTCCTTTCTTCCATCCTTGGATCTGCTTATGCAAATTGGACACTCTGGAGTACGTTTGATACTTATTGTTGAAAAGTTCTAGCATTGTACTCCACCTCCTGATGGTTTCCAATTCTAAGGACTAGTACCAGCTCTCTGCTTCCTTGGTGAGTGTCCTAGGAAACAACTTAAGTTTTTACCACTCATTTTCTATATTCTGCAAGGCATAGGCATCGTGGAATGCCTATAAATGATGTTGTGGATCAACATTGTATCCCCCTTCGAATCATGGGATGTTATTCATATCTAAACACTTGATCCGACTATCCTTTAAATGCCTTGTTGGAATCCTAACTACCTCCATTATATCGAGCATACTTCAGGTTGTGAGTAGGGGTTCATCATGATAATCTCTTTCATGATGTCTATGATGTCTTCATTGTTCCCTACTCTCCCTTCGTTCATGCCCTTATCCTCTCTCTCGACTCTCTCGTCGAGGTTTTTTTTATCTTACTTTTATCCTCTCCATTGTGCTCATCATGATTGCACCCTGATGTGGAAGGAGAGGGTGAGTGATGAGAAGAAGGAGAAGGAGAAGTAGAACCATTGCCATGATGATGCTTCCTACCTTCTCTTCAGCTGCTTCAGCCCTGATCATGATGACGATCTGAGTTCCCATCCTTATCTTTTGTTGATGTTCCCTCTGTGAATAGCTAGTGTTCATGAGCATCAGAACCAGGATGATGTATCATTAATCGTAGGTTCTGATACCCAGCCTCCTCATCATCGTTAGGAGGGGGAACATCATTTGTTAGAGAACCCGTGCTAATGGGTCCATCATCTCTAGTTTCTCTAAGGACGTGCGGGCCTTTGCCCTTCAACTGTGTATGTTGGCTTTCTTGTTTTGCGTCCCTCATACGTTGTGCTTTTGTGGGATGATAATCCCTCATGTCAAATTCTTCCACAACGTATTCGGCGTATAACTCTATCATGCTAATCTGTGCCAAGGCACTAAGAAGCATGCGAGAGATTGCACGATCTGATGGTAACACTAGATTACCATGCAAATCCCTCCAGCGCATCTGTTCGTCTTGATGGAGGATGAAAGTAAAGTTAGGAACATACTCATCGGGATGAGTATATATTATCTAGTATTGTTTAGGACTTGGATGATTTCCCCTATGTGTTTTTGATTGCCAACTGTCTTTTGTATTATCCCTAGGCGATGTGCTCTTGTGAGAAGAAGAAGAAGAAGACATGATGTCTTAAAGGTATGTTGATTACCTTTATAAAATTTTCATTTGATTAGCCCTAAGGTTCGTTTAGGCTCCCAACAATGTGAGTAATATCCTCTTATGTCCTACTTAGCACACAAACACTTAGTCCTCGGCAACGGTGCCAATGATGAATGGTGAGGTACCCCTACACTCAACCATATGAAATGAGCGTAGCACGCGTGATCTGGTCGAACTCCACAGACTAAATGCCTACATGCCTCATGGAACACTTAAGGTTAACCATTCGTTGTCTTCCTAGACTTACTTGTAGTTGTCATGGTGTATGGTTAAGTAAGTCCGAGGTATATGATTTTTATATGTTTTATGTTTTTCTCCTATGCTATGAGGTGAAGGGTTGAGAAGACTAACTAACTCTAACTAATAACTAAGTCTAAATTAACTAGTGTCAGCATCCGTTCCCACTTACCGTACACACCCTAAACCGATGCAACCATGGCTACCAAATGCTAATCGTCACTGGGATCACCACACGTAACGCACGTGTCGTCGTATTGAGGCACCTAACTAGGAGGAAAGGGTTGAGAGAACCTATCTAGCCTAACTGCGATGAGCAGCTGATTCCTTGACTAATGATACACATCGGGGTGTTCGAATACCACTGGGATTACCAAGTGTAGATCCTGGAATATGCCACTGGTTACCAAGTAGTCACACTAGATGCTCATAATCAAGTCGTACTCATACCACATGCAACGAGTAGTTGATTCCTTGACTAACCATACACATCCTTAGATGCTCGTAATCAAGTCGTACTCGTACCACATTCTAGGAGTTTAAGGGTGAGAGAAAAAAAATAAATAAAATCCTATTCCATGTACTGCAAGGTTTATTTAGGAAGTTTGTCTTTATTTCTATACACAACTTGTGTTTAGGTACAATGTTGCTCGAATAAAGATCCGTTCACTTTTGGACTCCTATTGTAGGCATACCGAAAAATAATCTATCTCTAGAGTAATCAAATTGCTAGAGTTTCCCTACTTCTAGACTAGGATTGAAAATAAGGGAAGTGCCACCTCTTATTTATAGATTTGGTGGCAGACCATGATATCGTGTATGTGATATCGCAGGGGACAACGCAATGACATGTACTCGATATGGCATGGGATTCGATATCACGATGGCCGTGATATTGCGGCCTATGCGATATTGCATCTCATCAATATGTTATCCATGCTTGAAGGTAGTCTTCTGGTAAGAATGATATAGTGATAATATAATAAATACACATAATAAAAATTTCTAGGGGTTCTATTGAATGTTACCCATGCTTGAAAGTACTCCTATGTCTAATGGCCAAGTCTCCTTATAAATAAATTGTGTTGTTAATAAATTGCTTCTTTGTACTTCATTATCGAGTGATAATATTTCTTGCAGTTGTGATAGTCATTTTATTAATTTTGGGATGATACAATGTGATGTCATTGTTAAGTGGGATGGACTTAGTTTGGCTCTTGGATAGAAAGGTTAATGATCATTCTAACTATGCATTACACATAAAATTCATTATGCCTATGATAAGATATCTCACATTTTTTTTTTTTGCAATCCCTACTACTACCATTCCTGCTCACTATTATATATAATCATAATTTAATCGTTTTATATAATATAATGTTATTTTCTTATTGAGGTAATACTAATATATGTATTTTGGAAGATAGGTATGATTTACATTCAACTTCTTGAATGCCTACAAACACTTGTAAGTGTGGTTTATATAAAGGCATTAAGGGAAAGAGCCTACTTTGGGAAGGATCCACTTGTATAATCTTATGTCTCATACTTGATGATCAATTCCACATCATCTTGTACCTCTTGAATACCTAAATAATCATTTTTATTTCCCTACACATTCATATTCATTTATTAGTTTAGCAATTTTGATCAATCATCTTCTACAAGCTTAATTGACTTACCTTACGCAAAATCCTTTCACATGACTTCAATGATAAATTCTTATATTCAAAGCATCATTTATGATTGATAATACTTTGAATCATATTTATATTTTTTATACTATCCATTCTATTTATTTTTTCATTAAAACTTGTAAAAATTTTAAAAATCTCAACAATGATGTCATAGATACAATATATCAGCCCACTATGATATCACATCAATGAGGTTACATCTACAATATTGGACTTATAAAACCTATATTTATGTGCTAACCATTAGAATTTTTTTTCACTCTTTCATTTCACACCTAGGAAGTTGATTCCATTTTATAACTTCCAAACATTTACAGCTCCATATCTTCCTCATGACAAGTTTGATTTGAGTCATTCTTATTTTCTTTTGCTCATAGAGTGACCAACTTAGTTGTAGGGGAAAGCATTGCAGGAAAAATTTTGTGAATTGTGCCAAAAGATTTCTAATGCCTAGAAGAACAAAGCAAGGGTAAGAATAATAAATGATAATTACATTCTACTTTCATAAACCCAGTAAACTTAATGTTTCCTTCCAAATGACTATTTGAACATACCTCAAATAATAAATTGAAGATTGCAATAGGTCATTTAAGATAAATTTGTTTTCAATTAATAAAAATCATTCAATTAGAGGTTTTTTGTATAAATAATTTTATCTAAATAAAAAATTTCTTAACTCTATAATCCAAACAAGAAATAAAGGTGATAATAAATAAAGATTTTGATCAAAATTCAAAATCCAATGAAAGGATATGAATTATTAAATAATCTTTCTAAAACATTTGGGTAATCTTAGGATTTTTTTATGATTATGAATGTTACCCAAGAGACCCAAAGTTGAAGAATTGTTACAACCTAGGAAGAAGAGATCTAGAGAAAGAGGTAGAGGATGAAGTGGAGAACAAATCCTTCCTATAGAGCAAGAGGCATATTCTTACAGTATCCATCCACCCACACCTATAATAAGGTAATCTACATAAGAAAAAGTTGATGCACCACATACTCTCAGGAAACAAAAATATTTCATACTCTCTAATGAGTGTTTACAACTAATCCAAGAGAAGTTCATCATGTTCACTATCACAGGGGAGCTAAGTTTTGAATCCTTTATGGAGTTTGTACTTGATGAAGTTTATGAGAAACTACAAGCCTCTCCTTTATGGCCCACTATTTCAAGTAATGGTGAATGGTATTTTGAAGAATTTTATCAATTTTCAAAGAATAAAAAAGATGATTCTACTATGAAAGTTGAGGGAGTCACAATGTCATATTTAGTAGAAGAAATAGTAAAGGCACTGAATGTCAGAGCCAACATAGCTACGATATCTACAAGGTCCAACATATATGCAAGGAATTTATTGCTATAGAGGACCAATGGAACATTAAGGAGTATAGTGGATTGTCCATTATTAAAAAGATCTATTTCAAGATTGTGAAATACTATATATTCCAAGAAAAAGGCTTAATTTAATTTTCACTTATGCTCCTAGAGGAAGCACCATCTTGATGGGGAAATTCCATGCCAACATTACCTATATGTTGCTCCTAGAAATACAAAGAAGATTTGAGGAGAAGAAGATAGGGAAATATACTACATCATTTCCTTATATTCTTATAAGATTGTGCCAACAAGCTAAAATTTTAGGCTACACCAATGATGTTCTTTGCAAAGCCCAAAATGCCTCCTATGCTAAAATCTCAATGCTAGTGTTACCAAAGAAGGATCAAGTTAATAAACCACCAGGCACTAAAGCTATAGTAGGATCTACACTAGTAGTAAATATTCCAGTTATAAAAATATAACAAGAAAGAACCATTAGATTAACACCAGCGATAGAAAAGCTAAGAAAAAGTGCTGCACCCACACAACATGACTGTAGAGCTTGAATGAGCCACTTATAGTAGATTGTGGAAACTATTAGTTAGGGAAGCAATGAAGTCTCAAGCATGTACAAAGTAAGAGATAATCCCAATAGATCTATTGTATTAATAGGACTTGAAAGTGGTTAAGTCTCTTTGTAGGAAGGAAAAAATGAGGATTAAGCATAATATATTTTATGGAATACTACATCATTTCAAGTAATACTAGAAATAGGAGAAGGAGTCACAATGGTGATAATGTAACATCCGGATGTAGAATAAGTAGTATAGTTTATAATAGATCATATCAAAGAATATTTTAATGTTTCCATTATGCCACCAACCAATATTACTAGAACCAAAGATGTAGACACCATAGCCAAAACATTAATGGTCCTCAAAAGCATGAAGATGTATTGGAGAGACTATTGTAGATAGGACAATTCATGAAAAACCTTTTTGATATCCTTAATGATATCACTACTCTACAATCTGAATTAAATTCAACAAAAAGTAAATTGATCATGGTGAAGACAAGAATGCAACATGTAGAACGTGAAGTGTAGAGGTTACAGGAGGAATTATCCACACTAAGAGTTGAAAGATAAGGCCCTACATGACACATTATACTTGACTAGTTTGAACAATTTAGAAATGAGCAAACTAGCTAACTAATGATCAAATACACATAAATGAAGATGGAAAAGGAAAAGGAACTATGAAATGCTTCTCTAGAAGATTCTTAGACTTACATCCATGCCCAAGCTATAGCTATATTAGAAGAAGAACATAAGAAAATTATTGCTGAAAACATGAGGTTCATAGACATTGAGAAGCAAAAGAATGTGTTAGAAGAAAGCATCCATTAGCTATAAAAGCAATTCATCAGAGTCAAACTTGCCATAAGAAAATTTTCCTAAGAAAATAGAACCTTATCAATGAAAGAAGTTCATGTTGTGCAGAAAAAACTAGAAATTGAGATGAGCACATGGAAAAACAAAGGCAAGAAACATGAAAGGATAAAAGAGTACTTCAGAGATCAAGTGGTTATGTACAAGAAAATTAATGAAAAGGAGATCTAGATGGCTAAAGCCAAAACTAGTTCCATCACAACACAAGCACCTAATTAGTAGCCCATCTTAAAAAACCTTGTGTACATTTATCAAGTTGAAGTAAATGTAGATTGAGGATTTGATAGAATACATGGGATTAGCATATCTTAAATATGCTAACTTGGCCATGTTAATAGTAAGTAGACTAAGAATAGAACTAGAGTTGTAAGTGGCTACTGTATACTCAATGTATGAAAAGGGTTTTGCAGATAGGAAAGATGCACAATAGAAACTTCACATCACAAAATCTAAATTTCAACTAGCCAAGGCTAGCAACCAGGATTAGAAAGATGTAGTAGTAGACTTAGCCAAAAGGATGATAGACTGTCAAGAATTGAAAGAAGTGGCCATAGCTTTTGAAGAGGAAAAAATGCAGTTTGTGGCATGGTACATTAAGGTAAACAAAATGTTCCCAAAACTACCATGTATTTGAAAAATGCTAACTCTAGCCAACCTCATTGAATTTGCATGAATGGTATATGATCGTAGATTAGAAGAAGAGAAACTTAGAGCACTACTAAGTAGATATCAATTTTAGAAGCCTAACGACAAGGGGAAGAAGTTGAAGAATGAGCCACCATGACTTGGAACATGGAGAAAACTACATCAAGCTTAATTTTGTCTTATTATTAACAAATATGTCAATAATGCATTGCATGATAATTTTGTAACACCACTCAAACCATAATTTAGCATTCATAGGAGAGTCTATCATATATATAAGTGTTGTAATGTCGAGGTTTTTATAACCCCACAAGTTTGTAAAGAACTCTATTCTTTTTTTGTTTGAACTTAAGGATGAGTTTTTAGTCAGTCATGGGGGTATGATGAAACATCTTGTACATAAGGGCTATGATATCATAGTTTTGCATAAGTCATCATAGATACAATGTAGTGAATCATGGTCATGTCTGTAAATGCTAGTCCATCATAGATACAATGTCTGAAATTTTATCCACAATTTAGTGAAATTCATGTAGTTTATTTTTGTAAAGTTAGACATAGAGTGAATACCTGTACTATGGTGAATTATAGTTGTATAGAACCTTTATTCAAGAGGATTTTCTTGGATATAATTCATGAATGGAAATAAAGATTGAGATTATTCTTCATCATTGCAACATATTACTTACCATAGATTTATTTTCTATGTTATTTACTTTTACTAAGTCATTTACATTTCCTAATTCATTACTATTCCAATGTCTGTTAGTAGGACAAAATAAGTACGACTAGTTTTAAGTGTAAAGTGTAACTATTTGGTAACCCAATAGTGACTTTACTTCATTTGCTCATTAGTAAAGTTACTTGGTAAGCCTAGTAATGGTTACATTAGCCTAGGATATGTATGAAAAACTAGAAATGAGTGGTTATCACCATAAGATATAATAGATTTATATGTCTATTGTACTTAGCATTAAGAATTGATAATCATTTTTGCCATATTTACACTTAGCATTATTAAGAGCTAATCAACATTAGTTTATCATATATCTCACTAAGAGCTAAACCATATGTTTTACACCTCACTAACTCTAAGTAGGAAGACAATGATCACAAACTTAATACCAACTCATTGGTACAATTAGATTATTCATCCATGGATTATGATCTTGTCATATGTGAACACTTGTAACTTGTATGGTTGAGTCTTGGAATATCCAACCACTCATCAATTGGAAATGCTAATGTTATGGCTTCTCTATTTGAATGTAATTAAGATAATCTCTTATTTACTCAAACTCAATTCCATTCATCCATTCCAAATTTAGTGCTAGTTTTTGAGCTTTTCCTTTGGATGAACAAATTCATGTGGACACATATTTACGATGGGGATCAAGCCTATGCAACAGAGCTAGATCATTATTAGATCTCATTAAACTTACTTGCATCTGATACTCCAATCCTTTGTAGAGGATAATGAAGTTTTTTGGATCACTACATGATAATTTTAAAGAAAATTATTAGTAGTCATTGTTGGTCCAAGTTTTAATTATAAAATGTGTGGATGTAGATACTAAACATGTGTGCTGCTCTTCACTAAATTTGAATGCATGTAATTCAACTCTACAAGTCCTTTGGTAAAGTCCTTCTAAGTGTTTGCCTCTTTTTCTTAAGGAAACAATGGCATGTTCAATCTTCATTCTTCTCTCAATAGTGATCTTCCTATGATGAAAAATAGACTTCAAACTCTCAATAATTTCAAAATTTTTGATGTTAAACTTTTTGACCTTTAACACCAACTAAAAAGTCTCCTTGCAATTGAAGAAACATACTAGAGGTGATCCTCTTACATTTAATGATTGTAGCAAGGTAACAAAAATATAAGGCTTTTCTAGATTATTACCTCTAGTATGAAATGGAAACTTAAAAGATTTTCATTCTCTAAGGATTTAGTGAAAGATGTTAGATTGGTTAAGGCTTACTTTCAATAGCTTTTTGAACTAGTCCATTATGACCTCTTCCATATACCAATCCTACTTGGTCACCACCTTGTGTCTTGGTAGGCTCTTAGTGCTCATATCACCTTATGTATTAGGAGCTTCATGTAGTGATTAAATCTATAGCAAAAAAATAAAGCTCCTAGCTCAAACACTTGAATCAAGGAATTGTTCAATGTGATATGGAAATATGTTGATCTTATCATGCTTCATACCTTTATTTATATTGTAGAAACCAATACCTTCTCTAAAGTTTAAAAATTTATCCTTCTCATTCTACTTCCAAAAAAAGATGATCCAAGGCCTTAAGCATTCCATACCCATAACATATCCTCCATGCTTTACATTTTTTTTTTCAAAATGTTTGGCTAGTAATTTTAGGAATATTTTGTCATTAGTTATAAAAAACATCGAATCTAGCTTCATAAGGGAAATAAACTTCATGGATGGAGTTATTGTCATGTACAAGAAACTCCACTAGTTCAAAATATTTCACATAGAGCTAATGGATGTTAATATTAATCTCATGAAAGCTTATGATTTTGTGTCATGAAAATCCTTGCTCTACTACATGGCTAGCCTAGGAGTTTCTTAATGGTGGACATCAAGAATTGATTACATCCTTAAAGGCAATTAAATACATGATTCTGATCGATCAAGAATACTCTCACTGGTTTCCAAGTATGAGAAGAAGATATTCTATTCTCTCTCCTATTTACTCTTATTTTAGAATGTCTTGATGTTTTCTTACATTGTGTAGGCCTCAAAAATATTCTACCTTAGGCTTGCCATGTCTAGAAATATATTGATGACACTTTAATTATCATATCAGCCACTATCCCTACAATTCTCAATTTTTTAGAAGGTCTTTCCTTGATCAATCAATCTTGTGATCTCTCTATTAAAAGGAAAAGTTTGTAGTCTATAAGATTAGATGTCATCCATCATGTCTAGTATGCATTACCACCCTTTTAGGTAGGTTCAAAAAGTAGCTTTGCAACACATATTTAGGAGGAAAAATTAGCCTAACAATTATGCATAACATGTAGACTATGGGTAAAAGTTATGCAAACCAAATACCTATGTGATAGATATACTTTTATTAATGTACCAACAATTTTGAATGACTCCTTGGTATGGTGGGGCTTGAAAAAAGTAAGTTATAGTTCTTTGAGTATGTGAATTGTCTTGAAAATAAGACATGAACATGAAAAGATAGAATAGTATACTTCATGAAAAAGGCCCAAGGTTGATTTAAAGAAATGATCAAGCACCTCTCCTCTATAATTTACATGATTTTGTACTCAACTCTTATTCAAAATTGTTTCTTAGTAAGACTCTTAAAGAGGCTATACTCTTAAATGATTATTAGCACTATAGAGACATTCATTATTCATAATAATATATGCACTTTTTGCTAACAAGGGGCTGAAATTATTGATCATCTTTTCATTTACTACTCCTTTTCCTAGCACATTTGACAACCTTTTCAAATCCAAGCATAATCTACTTAGCCCATTAGGAAGATGATGAATCATGTTTTGATTGGCTCCAATATCAGGCCCCAAGACACAATGTCAAATTTCCAATATCACATGGTATATGCTAGCTTATAAATATAGTGCTTGGGCTCATGATTTTTATATAATTTTTGTCATAGCATAGCAAAGCTCTTAAAGTTTGTTTTCTCTAGAGTTGGAATATTTTTTGAGTGCCTATAGTAGGAGTTTGAGTGTGTATGGATCTTTGTTGGAGCACTGATGTGCCTAAGCACAATAGTGTGACAGGAATAAAAATGAACCCTTTTGATAATCCTTGCATCACTAAGAGTACATTAATGTTTTCTTTAATGCATTTGATATTCATGCACTTTACTTTAGGAACTTTAATTAGGTAATTAATTTTTAGTTATTAATGAACACAAGCATGACCACTCCAAGAATACATGTAGTGCTTGATAACGTAGAAATTCTTAATGTTTGGTATCCCAGCAGCGCTATATGTGTGTAGGATGTGTTTGGAGAGTGGAAACGGGTACTTGTGTTAGGCTAGCTAGGCAGTAGATGAATTAGAGTTGAAAATTACTCTACCTTTTATTTTGGTTCTAGGTGATTAAACTTACAAAATATAAATGATAAAATTCACATACCTTAGTTGCAACTAACCATATATTTGAACCTCATAAGTGAAACTGAGAAGGCAATGATTTTTTCAATTAGATTTCTCTTCCTTGAAACCAGTGTACTTAAGAACTTAAGGTATGTGGAGTTCAATCGAATCATGTGTGAACGCTTGTGATTCATATGGCTAGGCATAGGGGTACCTCATTGCTCATCATTGGGGTTGTTACTAAGGATCTTTTAGTTGTTATGTCCACTATCTAGGATTAGTGAAAAATTATTCAAATCATTGAAATGAACCTTAGAGTCATATCATACTTCAAAAATAACTACAAAAATATTTAACAACACTACATTTTTATTCTCTAACATAAAATGCATTTTTCTCATAGGAGTGATTCTCTGCCCAAGTCCGACGAAGGACATCAATAGGTGCCTTAACAATACCAAGTGGTATATGCTCATCTTGATGAGTATGTGTCAAATTTCATCTTCATCCTATAGTAGGATGAATAGTTGCAGTGGCATGACATGGAGGGAAACATTATGTTGTCGACTAATTGATCTATTTCTGTGATGCTCCAAAAACTTCTTATATGATGGGGCCCCCAGGAACTTCATGTTGAGTATGTTGTGCAAGATACTAATGCTAGGGATTATCATCCCATTGATGCACAATGTCTCAGGGATTGCCAATTAGAACAATGTCATGAATCTATGAAGGGAAAAGGATTTAATGATTCCCCATTCCTATTGTATTAAAAAGATGGTGTTGAACTCTTCTTTAAGGGTTTTTCATTTAGTGAAATTCCTCGCTTTGACTTTGGTGAAGGAGCTCAAAACTAGAACCTATAGTTCACAATTTACAATCTTGGTTTTAGTAAGAATGGATCCAATGACAAAATCAAGGCCTTGATGAGCCTTTGCTTGCTACCTGAAGTATGTTAAACATCATAGAGATAGTACAAATTCCAACAAGGCATGTAAAGGATAGTCAGATTAAGAGGCTAGATATGAACAATATCCCTAGGTTTGAAGGGGAATATAAATTAGATCTGCAAACCATATCTAGGATTTTCAAGATGCATGTGACTTGCAAAATATCAAAAATAAGTGGAAAAAACTTAAGTTATTCCCAAGGACACTCATTAAAGAAGTAGAGAATTGGTATTGGTCCTTAGAATCAAAATATATTAGATGATGGAGTACAATGCTTGAATTATTTAATGACAAATATCAAACATACTCCAAAGTGTCCAACTTGAGAAGGTAGATCTAAGGATAGAAACAAGGAACACATGAACGCTTGGATGCTTCCATCAATCAATACTATTTCTTAATGCACAAATGTCCTTGCCATGGTTATTCTCCACTAGATCAACTTTGTCACATTGTAGATGGGATTCAATTGAAAATGAGGAGAGCCCTTGGTGTTTATGCCCAAGGGTGATTGTCAAAATTAAGCATCCATCAGATGCAAAGATTGATTGAGTAGGTAGCTAAAGAGAAAGGTGAATTAAGAAAATAAGAAAGTGTAGAAGAATATAATTGCAATCCTTCCATTCGCAAGTAGGAGGTATAATTTTATGATAGTGAGGAAGAATCAACACTTGATGAGATGGTGGATAGAAAATCCTTGTAGCTTCAAAAATTTCGATATGAAATATTGAAAAACAGTTGAACTTGAATCTTGAAGAAAATATTGAAACTCCAAAAAGGGAAGAAAGAGTTATGATTCCTATGCAAGATATAGCTCAATTTAAAGCTTTACCAGGTCCATCTAATGTTAAGATATAGACAGAACATGAAAGAGTAGGATTTGAAAAAGGACAATTAATGAGAGATATGTCTAACAAAATAGTGAAGCTTGAAAAAGCATTGGCAAGAGTAAATATCAAGGAAGAAAAGAAAAATAGAAAGCATAAACATCAAGAAACTAAGTTAGTAGAAGATGAGGATGAAAGTGATCTTATTATGTCCAACTTTCTTGATATTGAATCTGATAATGAGTTATCGAGTGTTCATTATGCAAGTAAATCTTCTAGCAATGGATCAAGTGATACTTCTTCT
>MNCI01028235.1:190410-278604 GCA_015680685.1 Gnetum montanum
AAAATAATATATGTATATAGTATTATGTAAATATTACTAGTAATTATGCTTTATTTATATTTGAAACATTATCTTTCCTTCAAATGGGGCAAGTGGAAGCCTACAAGTAAAACAAGTGGAATTCTACAAGTTTGACAAGTGGGGAGGGTGACTTATCCACCACTTGTGTGAGGATTGTGAAAAATGGTTTAAATGCCTAAAAAGAAGGGAGCTTGGTTGAAGAAACTTGGATGAGAGTTAAGATTCTTAGTACCTATAAAAGTAGGGTTAGATTGCTTAAGATTTCATCCGCTTTCATTTCAAGTTTGGTAGTGAAGGTTAGAGAGAGCTAATGGAGTTTAAGAGAGCAATGAGAAAGCCTTTTATTCCATATGTGATGGGATGTTGCCCTGAGCATGTATTGAAGGCTTATCTTATCTAAAGGTAAAATCTTGTGGAGCTCCAAAAAAATGCCCTTTTATGGCTTGGCTATCTGATAAATTTTCTTTTCTCACTTGGGGTTTTGATATAGAGTCCAATGTTTGGGGGCAATATCAAGATTGCTCCAAAGAAGAAGAAAAATAAGAAGAGCCACCAACTTATGGAGAGTCATCATGGGGATGGGGAGAAGCTTTGGCCTCTCAAGAGGAAAATGAAGGATTCAATGAAGAAGGACAAAAGAGCTCTTCCCAAAAAGAAAATGAAGAAAAGGTTGAAGAGAAAGCTCCACTAGATCAAGGTGAGAGCTCCACCAAACAAGAAGACAACAAGACCGCCTACATCACATCAGAAATATCCTATGAAAACGTGAAAGAGATGAGGATTCCCACTAGGGTAACCCTCACAATTCAGTTTCCAGCCCAAGAATAGTCCATTGAAGGATTTAACAATGTATAGTTGTTATGTACAGTTTGATTTTCTCCTAGGAAAGAGGTTGTTGTCCCATCTCACCTTATGTTAAATGGAAATTTTCCTCAAAAAAAGATTTCTTTTGAATGTAAAAATTCAATGAGAATTTTAGTATGTTTCAGTTTCAAAATGAAGCATAAATTTCTTTGAGTTTTTAAGGGGGCAGAAATGTTGGCACATTTAGTCATTTTATGGAACAGAGACATGAGATGATTGAGATTTTCTGAAATATTACAATACAAATATTTGAAATGGCAAGATGTAATTGGGCAAAGTATTGAAATGGCAAGAAGAGAGAGAGATGGAAATCACTTAATGGTAACATTAGGATGACACTAGCTCTACAAGTCATGTTAAGAAGTCCTGTTACACATTTCTCAACATATGGGATTTTAATGAATTCTCCCGTGGACTTAGAGAAGGAATATTGGGACATTGAGAGGAGGAATATTAGGACATTAGGGGATATCATCATCACTTCTCACACTTGGGATTAAAGAAGATTTGTAAAGAAGATTGTTTGCAAGATGGCTTGCTAGAATAAAGATTTCAGCCTCTTTTTCATGGTCCTATGAGTTATGCATTTCATTTTTTTTTGGTTTAAATTGCTTAGCTAGTGGTTTAGATAGTATCATCCTTGGCAAGTAATTTTGGGATTTTTAGATTGCTCTTATTGTTCTTGTTGCCCGATAGAAATTTCTATTAAAATTTTGCCATAGAAGCGCTTGTGTTTAAAAGCCTTAAGAGCATTTTAGTAGTAAATTTCATTATTGTGCAACGTGTGGGAACTGCTATTGGGATTGTTGTAAGAGAGCCTCTGTTTGTAGTCACGCCGTTGAACAATTCAGTAGTCGAGAGGGTTCAGAAAATCTTTGGTATTTTGATGGGACCAGAATAGCTTCTTTTTATCTTTAAAGTGAATTCTCGTGGTATTTCAATCAGAAATTGTCAAGTCTTTTAAAGGTTCTGTTTGAATGCAATCGTTGACATCTATTATCTAGTCAAAATGGAGTCTCGTACGTGGTAGTTTACGCAGCAATTTTTGGTAGCATAATAGGATTGTCTTGAAGATATTGCTTGTTTGAGCCTTGGAAGTTTGAACAATTCGTAGATATTGAATTTGGGATAGCTTTATTGCGAAGTGTTTACTCGTGTCATTTTACCTTGTTTAAATATTTGAGGTCTACACAAATCTGCTTTCTTTTCTTTTCTGCTTATTTCCATCGAATCTTGCTCTATTTCTAGTTTTCTTGTGGAACTATCTCTTTCTCTGGGGAAAATTAGGAGTAGATTGCAGAGTAGTTGTGCTCAAATATTTTTTGCAAGATTTTATTCGTTACAAGTAGGTATTATAAGGACCGCATAGACTAGGTAGTTGAACAAAATAGAAAAATTTCAAGAACTCACAGTACTTGGCAAAGTTAGCTGAATCTCTTTAAAGTAAGTCATTTGTAGTTCACACACAACGCAATTGTTACATTTTACACAACCACACGCCGCAACAGCACATACACATACTCACATTAACTACTGAGTTTATTTGGAGGTATCTAGGCCTTGGTGTTGCCAGAAACCAGCAGGCACCTAAATCCTGTTTGAGGACACTCGTTGGCGGTCGCGTCCCAAACAGTCGCCAACAGTATCATGTGCACTATCCTAGAGACTGGGGTACATTATAACTGGGCCCAGTTTTTGCTTTTGGGTTTCCACGGGGAGATAGTGTGGTTATGTTCAAAAATTGAGGCGCAATCCCATTTCACTTTTACATTCTTTGCTGGTTACTTGCGCCGGTTGGCCAAATTTCTGGTTGTTCACACGAATAACAAGTACGTGTTAAGGGATCGCCACCAACTATCTCGCCCGTGGATTCGCCACTTATTGGAGGTGGCCGAATCTCAAGATGCTCCTGAGGGGATTAACGAGTTGATTTCTATCACGACAGAGGGGTCATCTGGTCAATCAATGCACATGCATGACAGCGTAGGATTGGAACCAGATAATGTGCCTGACACTGCTAGGAGTGTCGATCGGGTTATCCAGGAAATGATTGGGAAAGCAAAATCAAAAGTTTAGAAGCGTGAAAGTCCTAAAGAGGTTACTCTAACTGTAGATGAACCAAGGGTGAAATGTATATGGTTTAAGATGCCTATACAAGGTAAGCTTGATTCACTGGTTTGTCCTTGTTTTATTGATTCACTGATTTTTACTTTATTGTTTGGCTGTTTATACCAAACTGATGTTGAACCTATGAATGTTATTAGAGTTGACCTCTAAAGTTAGAAAAGGGAGATTATCACAAATCGTTGAGGAGGAGGAGGTCTCAACGAACTTAAATGAGGAGGACAAGGTGGGCAAGGATTAGATGGGAGGAATGAAAGATCAAGAGAGAGATACATTAGAAAAGGGTAACATCGATGATCAGGATGGAGTTGATGAGATGTTTGATGGTTTCTTCGAAGGGAGACTAGACCTTGGTGATCCTCTGAATCCAGAAGAGGATAGAGATTTTGGTGTGTTCTCCTTATTATGTTATTTGCCTTTTGGATTGTGCTTTCCATTATTCTAAATTTTGATTTCATGCTTTTACTGCTACCAGGTGAAAATGTTGAGACCAGCACGCATCCTGACATCCATTTAGAAGTCCCTATGATGAAGGCTTCCACAGAAACGACCACCGAAGTTAACCCATCTCCTATACATGAACCATTTACTTGGATTGAAATGCCAAGTAAAATGGACTTTATAACCGGTGTCATTGATGAGGTGGTTGATCGCATCGAGCAAGCTCAGCCTGGAATAGGTACATATATCTTAAGTGTTTTGTATCCTTCATTTTTTCTGTTGCTACTGTCCAATGTCTAATGTATGTTCTCCTCATATGAGCAGGGGATAAATTAAAATGGGATTCATTTGAGGCCACTGGTATTGATAGTTTACCTGCGCTACCCTCAGAGATTGAGCAAGTGCCTCAACAAATTTATGATGAAGTGGCAGAGTGCGTCGTGCAAAATGCCAAGTCTCTTTGGACATGTAGGCATTCCATCGAGAGGCTATGGTTGCAGATTCAGGCGGGAGAAAAAGAGATTTCCAAGCTATCAACAGAGCGGGATGATCTCAAATCGCTCTATGAGTTTACCTCAACAAGGTTAACCAGTGTTCGCTCTTGGAGAACTTTCGAAATTACTTATGACAGATATTGGAATTTATTGAATCACCAAGTATCATTGACTCGGGAGCTAGCAGAGCGTAAAGTGCAAATAGATTTACTGAACCTCAAATGTTAGGATTGGAAGGCTTTCGCTTCTAAGGTACGAAAATGGGGTCAAGATGAAAAGATCCATAAGTATCATTATAAAAAGTCATTAAAGGAGGTATTTATAGAGAAGTGTCAGCTCGAGATGTTTGTTGAGGGTTTAGGCCTGCACTCTTCATTTGATGCATTTGCTAAGCATACTGTGATGGAGATAGAATCGCCTAAGAGGGTAATCACCACAGCTTCTGGGGAGGTTTCTGTTGGGGAGTTTCCTCTAAAATGTCCCACTTGGTCCACGGTGGACAAAGGGAAAGCTTTGGCCAACGTTGATCTGGGCCTTGATGGGACTGACTAGGCAAGTGTCTCTGAAGAAGAAATCCTACATTGGTTGGAATTTGGTCTAGGAGGATCTTCTTTAGTAAGTCATTTAAAGTTGTGAATTTTTTTTATTCAATAACTTTTGGAATTCTTCTCTTTTCTTTTTGTGTTAATTGTTTTCTTTTACCTTTTTATAGGGTTAGGGTGATGGCAATGATCAAGAGGGTGGCCCTAGTGGAGCAGGGACCCATGGTGTTGGGGAGTCTAAGGGGGACACCCCTCCCGACCCTGATGCTTAGCTTTAAGTTTGGTCTTGTGATCACTCATGTTTTATGCGAGCCTCAAGTAGAATGTTTTGGTTGGATTGTATATGAACTGATGGATAGAATCGGTTAACCGCTGTAATTGTCTATTTGTACATGAATATATTTTTTTGTTTAAAATGATTATGTATGCGATCTATGTATTGTGTGAGGATATTGCACTAAGTTGTAATTTGATGTTGATATATTTATACTACTATTTATTTTTTTAATTGAGTTTTCTATTTATTCATTTTTTGTTTGAATTTTAAGTTTATTTGAATATTGGTAAGTGGAAGTTTAAAAATGAGAATCTTTTGGGCTTGAATGTAAACACGATGTAGGAATGTGGCAATGTTTTTGTCCATTTTGTTGCTTAAGTGTAATGCACGAAGTAGGGGAATATGAAGAAAAACTACGACTGATAACGGAACAATGCAATAGGGTAGGCATAATTTCGAACTGTAAAATTGAATTGCAGGAGAAGGAATATAAGAAAATGCATTAGTTTAAAGCCATTTTGGGCCCCGTGCACTAGTTTAAGGCCATTTTGGGCCCCGTACACTAGTTTAAGGCCATTTTGGGCCCCATGTAAATAAGAGAAGTTTCAAGTGATACCGGTGGACTCCTTGGTAAACCAGCCATTTTTGACTGTGGCTAGTTTTATGTCGTTGTGGACATGTGGTAGTTTAACGTCATTTCGGATGATGGGTGTAGTTTAGTGGCTTAGCAATTTTTTGATTTTTCTTAATTTAACGTTAGGAGTGATGTCAATAGGTGTGATTCATACTCAGCATCCCCTTCACTGATCACGTTGAATGGTAATTCTACCCAAGGGACGTCTGATGGGACGGGCTCTATGTCGGCATCTTCTAGTGTTTCCATGTGTCTAGCGATTTTGATGTTTGTTGTAGTTTCTAGGTTAAGTGATGCATGTATAGTTTCAAGTCCTGGTGTTTCTAGGTTGAGTAGAGTTTTATTTACGTCCAATGGATCATTTTTTACTGGTTTCATGCAACTTTGTTTTTCATTTGTGTCATCCTATTTAGGCTCTTCAAACTTAACCACTGAACCTTGGTCTGCACTTATATGTGATGAGATGGTAGATGTAGTAGGATCTCCATGTATAATGATTTCACCACCTTCGTAAAGCAGGTGAATCTCTTGGTGTATGGGGGAAGAGACTACTTTGAGTTGGGCCAGCCAGGGTCTTCCCAATATTAAATTGAACCTTGGAATTTCATCAATGAAAACAAAGTTAGCAGATGTGGGAAATTGATCCCTTGCTATAAAGTCCAAGGCTATGGTGCCTTTTACTACAATGCATGATCCACTAAATGATTTTAAGCATGTGGTGGAGGTTGGTTTGATTGATTGTGTGAGCCCTAATTGTTTGATGATGGGGTAGGGTATTACGTTTGTGGCGGCTCTGTCATCTACATGCACCCGATGTATTGTGAATCGATTTACTTGTATCGTTATGAACATAGGTGCGTGGGTGACGTCTCCAATTTGCTCATCGATCTTAATGTTCTCGGGGTGAAAGCTTAACGATTTGGGTTTGAATCCTTGTCATTTAGACATTATCGCATGTATGGAAGGCTCATCTACAGGTAGGTTTTTGCTTACTCGGATTGATGTTAACATGTGCACTAGGGCTTCGTGATGAGTTTGAGAAGTTAACATCAGGTCATATAAGCTTAGTGAAGTATTTTTCTGTTTAAGTGCCTAGGTGACCTATGTTAAGGATGTTGCTAAATCCTTACTATTAGGTGTATGTTTATTAATGGTTACTTGGTCCATCGGGCCTAGCAGTTTTATCTCTCATGTAGCTGGTTTGACGTTTTCTTCCATGACCGTTGATTTAGATGCATCATGTATTCCCGATGATTCTCCGTTATAGCTCGTACTTGGTTTGTTGGTAGGTGATGCCATGGGTACTGCACTTAATGGAGTAGGCTTGGGGGGGCCTAAGGAAAGCTATTGACGTTCTTTCTCCAATCGTTCCTGTGTGAGCCTGTCTGCCAGGCGTTCCCATGTGTGGCACGGGGGAACATTTGGTTTCTGAATATCTGGTTGCTTTGGAACCCATATGACATATGGGGTAGGTTGAGGTTGTGATTGGACGGTTGAAGGTGGTTGAGTGTCAGGGTGCCTGGGCACCTTAACGACATATGGGGTCGGTTTATTCAGTGTTTGTGAAGTGGAAGGTTGGTGGTTATCAGGGTGTTCGGGTGTCTTGACAACATATGGGGTAGGCCTAGCTGAGGGTTGTGTCTTTGTCGTTGCAACTACAGGTGGCATTCGGACCACATAGGAAGTGGGCCGGGTAGGAGGTTGCGTGTTTGTGGTACTAGCAGCGGGAGGTACACACACCACGTATGGTTTTGATGGTATGGTAGAGGTTGACACCACGGGGGGTATCCGGATGACATAGGGTCTTTGCGAGGTGGGTGGGTTACGTGGAGGGTATGATGATTGAGGTGTGGGAATTTGTACAGTAGGAGGCATACGAGCTACAAAGGGTCTCATAGATATTTGCTATTCATTATCTGTGTAAATGGTGTTAATTCCAGGTGTTTCTTGTTCATTGTCGAAGTAAATGATGTTAATCATGTATGGGGCCTCCTTAGTATTTAGAGGGTCCTTATATATGCCCATGACCTGGTTTTGTGGTTGGACCGGGTTGGCCTCGTCAAAAGTGATCTCACCTTTGTCGATCATCCATTGAATATCTTGTTTCAGGGTGAAACAGTAATTAGTGCCATGCCCTTTGTGTTGATGATAATCACAAAAGCGGTCTATTCTAAAGCCCCTCGGAACTAGAGGCTCATCTGGCATTGCCAAGCTTGGGTTCTCGACCAACTGATAGAATCGATCATGTCTTTGGATTGCTGCCGGGGACAATTGTTTATGTTTCATTAGCCCAGCTTTCAAGAGTTGGTCAAATAATTGCGAGGGTTTCATGGGCAATGATGTGTATTGAGAGGGATCTCTCCTCTCAAAGTTTCTTGCATGACCTAGTGTAGGATTTTGTGATGTGGATGGTTCAGGTGCAGTAGCGGGAGTAGGTCTAGTATAGTTAGTTGGGGCAGTGGGGGGTTTACCTCATTGTCCCGTACTCATTTGTTGTGTTTCCTCTACTTCTCTATAGTTGCCTTAGCCTTTTCTTTGACTTTCTTATTGTGTTGATTTTTAAAGGCCGAATAGGCAAGGTCATGGCTGTTTTGGGCTACCTCTTCTATGTTCTTTATTTGTATGAATGCTTGACTAAGCGTGCATGCGTTAAGATAGTATAGCTTGGAATTCACAAAATCATTCATGGCCCCCTTTAAGATAGTGAGGAGATAAGTCTCCAGGATCGGTTCATGTAGCTCATTAAGGGCGGCACTCCACCATTGAATAAATTTTTGGATAGGTTCAAGCGGTGCTTGCTTGACCTATATCAGGATGTCTAGTGTTGCTTCTGGCTTCAAGTTATACTTGAACCTGGTGACAAACTGGTGTAGTAGATCTTCCAAAGAAGATATGAAGTTTCGGGGCAAAGCCCAATACCAGTCAAGTGCTCTCCCTGTGAGGGACATGGGGAACACCGGCAAAATAGTGTGCGGCCATGCCTAAAGTAACACACATTCTAATCTAAATGTTATAAGATGGGCGTTGGGGTTTGTCTCCCCATTGTATTTAGTTAACGTGGGTAAGGAAACACCCTTAGTTAGCATTAGAGGTGGAACCAAAGAGCTGATAGGGTCATCTTGATAGAAATCCACTATCTTAAGCTCTTCATTGGTAGCTATTTTGAGGTGCTTAACCTTGTTAGTGAACTCTTGCATCAGTTTTTTGGCATCAGCCCAGTCTTGGGCACTAGGTGAGATGGCAGATTGATTATGTTGTGTAGTATACATGTTAGATTGTTGTATGGTGGACAGGAAAGAGGAAAGTTGAGTGGTTTGAGGTTGCACTTGTGGAATATTCATGGTAGGTGCTACCAAGAGTGGCATATTGTAAGGAAAGGGTTGTTGTTGTTGTTGTTGGTGTACTTGATGGATATTCATGGGATGAAGTGTAGGAGGTGGTATGTTGTAGCTAGGGGGTTGATGTGCTTGTGTACCAATCCCAGCCCACTGTCCAGTCATGATTTGCGAGGGAACACCCTGGACTTGTTGACTGGAAGTGATGAAGGGTGTTCTTTGGGTTTCGATCTATGGTATATAGTGGGCGGATGTAGAAGCAGGTATCACATATGGCATCTCGATCACTCGGGATGGGAAGGTTGCCCGTACATTGGTTTGCGAGGGTTGTTGTTGGGGTTGTATTTGCAAGAGGTGGGATAGTGTGGCAACAGGAGGAATAGTGGTGAGGGGTGTATTGTGTTGGGTATCGGTCACTAGGGGAGTGGGAATAAGCGTGGATGCCTCTTGTTGAGGTGCATGTGCTTGGGTGATTTTAAATGACTGGAGAGATGTAGTTTCCCTCGTGAATTGGTGAAACAACAGGTTCACGTAAGTTTGTGGGCTAAGAGTATGGTATGAATCTTCATGTTTGGAATATGCTGCAAAGTCGTCCTCCTCTTCCAATAGAGGATTTTCCATAGATTGGTCTAAGGACTGATTCCTGGCAAGGAGGAGCTGTGAGATAAGTTTAGAATAGTGCTCAGGAAGAGGGATGATGTCATATGGGGAAGGGGTGAACTCATGTCCTCCCCTATGGAATACTTCATATTGTCTCTTGGCCTATATTTCAGTTTGATCTACTGCTAGGCCAGCTTTGATTTTTACGCATATAAAATTATATTGTTCCTGTGTGAGTACGTTAAATGACAGATTTTTCCCTTGTAGCCTGAGAGATTGATGAGGTCCTCCCTAGGGATTAACCTCACCGTGGGCTCCTATGGGTTGCATGATGGACATCGGCATCGTCGTGGGGTCCACGGTATCCAGAATGGACTTGGTTAAGATGTTGGTGTTGGTGGTATTTATGGTGAACAGTTTGTAAATGTAACTCAGTGGAAAGGATGCAATGTCAGGGCGTACAAGTAAGGACTTGGCCAAGTATGAAATGGGTGTGCTTATCAACATACACCTAAGTTAGCAGTGTGCAACCTATTGGCCCAATGTGTGGACTGGGTCCCAGCGTACAGACATCAATGTCTAGTGTACTGAAACTGGTCACAGCGCGTAAACTGAGGTTGCAGCGTGCACGCTACAACTGTCAGTATACAAGTAGAATGATGAGCATGTAGGTTTTCAGGGTGGCGTGTAGATAGAGTCTACAACATGCAGGTAAGATGTTTGCAGCGTGTAAACACTGAGAATGTTTGCAATGTGCAGACGTTGAGAATGTTTGTAGCGTGCAGATGCTAAAGATGTTTGCAGCATGCAGACGCTGAGAATGTTTGTAGCGTGTAGACGTTGAAGATGTCTGCAGCGTGTAGACGCTAAGAATGTTGCAGAGTAGGGTACTGATTTTGGAGGTTCGAAATTGCTGAATCTGAGGGCACTGGGTAGTAGATCGGCAGTATAGGGAGCAGGTGTGTGAGATCAAGCTAGATTTAGACAGTTTTAGGCCCTCCTTCTAGCGCCATTTTCTATGCTGTATGAAATTGTTGGTGGCTGGAATGAGATGTACACCGAGAGATTTAAAGACAGATACAGAAGACCCTACCTTCGCTTGAGGGCAAGCTGGAACTGACGAAGGTAGAGTACCTTGGGTGGTCCGCATGTGGATCAAACAAGGATTTCCCTGAACATATGCCAACGCGCGATATGATGGTTCGTACATAAATGGTATGCAAAATATAAATCAGCATGCGCGAGTGTAAACAAGAGATAAAAAAGAGCGAACGAAAATTGTAAAAAATATTAGCGAAAATGCAGCTATATTATTGCATAATAAAAATTACAATGCACTGGTCTAGATGCAGTTGTGGATCTGACACAAGGTAGACGAAGAGTCCCGGTGTATGCAGGGGTGTGATAGCGTGCTGGTTCAGATTGTAGGCACAGCGTAGAGGTTGTATGCTCAGCGTGCAGGGTCCTAGTCTAGCGTACAGGATGGGTGTCGCGAAAATTCCCAGTTTGGATTGCCCCCAATTTTTTTTGTCCAGATTTATCCTAATTTTTTTAACCCTGATCTAGTCAAAAATCAGGGTTTTTGTACAATTTTGGGCACCAAACTTGAATCTGGGATGGGGTGATTGGCTATGGGATGCTGGAATTTCGGATCGGATGACATGTGGAGCGTCGACCGGGTGCAACCGAATAAAATTTTACAAGTGTGCAGCTGCTACATGCCAACATGTCCTACTGCATGCCAACATGTACATGTTGGCATGTGAACTCAGCGCATAGACTTGACTAAAATGTAAGAATTCATTTTTACAAACTACTATTACAACAAGGAGCATCCTATTCGGCCCTCGGATTTGGGCTTGGATGTCATAAGAGCATTACTTGCAGGTATTCTTGGACTTGATCTGACATGGTTCTGCCGACGTCTTCCACTAATGTACACTGTGCTACACACTGGGCGTGCACACTGGGCGTAAATGCTGGGCATGCAGGATGTACATGCTTAGCGTGTGAACCCTAAAGCGCATGATTTCGAGGTCAAAACCCAATTTTCTTGGACACATGATGATGCCTAAAAATTTCCCTATCTTTGAGAGTTGATGCCTTGTGAACATCTTGCCCTGGGGTGGTTGTTTTGGGTAGTATTTGAAGTCACACGCTGGGCATGCACGCTGGGCGTATACACTGGGCGTGTATGCTGTGTAGTGAAAACCAAGTATTTTGAGCTCAAAATCTGGCTTGACGTCGGATGTTGCTGTGGTCCGCTATGGGTCTTGGGGAACTGTTTCTTACTCGGTTCGACTCTGTTTAAAGCTGTCTGTGAGGTCCTCAAGTTTCAGTCATGCTGGGAAGCATCATGACTTAGCTTGATCTTTGTCAGAGAAGTGCTAAGCTCTGAATTTTGTGGTTTTTCAGTGGTTGTGAGAGCTTGTCTGGGCTTTTGGTTCTAAAGAAAGGTCTTCTCTTCTTATGATTGTCAGAACTAGTAGTGGGTTGAAGATTTATAGCTCTCATAGCATTACATTGTTGTGGTTGAGTGGGGAGTTCCTCTTGCATTGTTGGAGCAGGTGGTATTGGAACTAATGGTGCAAGAGAGGTGGATGGATTTGGAGGATGGTATGGATGTGGAGTATCTTCAAGAGGAGAAGGAGTCCTTCTAAAATACTCCCAAACTTGGTAGTGATGTTGTGGGGTTGCATGACCCATAGAGTCACTTGGAGAAACTGGCTGCTGCACGTAATAGCCATAAGGATCAGGTTTCCGGTAAGGGTATTGTTGCCTAGGCGGTGGCATCCCTCATGACTATGGGTGTTGCCACTGCTAGTGTTGCCTAATAGGTTGTGGCAGAGTTCCACTTGGATAGTACGTTAATGGTTGGTGGAACTACCTTTGGTTACCTTAAGGATAAGGTAACCTTTAGGGTGTCTCTCGTATGTTAAGTCTCGGGTTAAGTGCATACACCCCAGACTCTTGTAGATGTGAGATTATTGGGCAAAATCCCTTAGGATGATCATATTGGCAGATCTCACATCCACCATCATTATCTGTATTCAAATCCACAACCTCATCGAAGATATTCATTTTTCCTTTACCCTTGTTACGTGTAGGTTTTGAATCTCTCCGCTTTTTCTTATCTTTGTCACTACTTCGTTCCTCCTTAGATTCTTCTACAATTTTTAGGATAGTTTCAATTTTACTATCTAAGGATCTCCATATTTCATCTACCTTAGTCGATACTTCTGTTGTTAGCTTTTGAAGAGACAATGTTTTTCTATTCACCAACTCTTCGAGTGGTGACTCATCCTCTTCATCGCAAAATCTCACTCCCCTCTTCCAAAGGGAAGGATCGCGGTTATACTCTTTTGTGCTTTCTTTCATATCTTAGCCCATCTACCAGATGGCAAAGTTGATGCCATTGTGCATAACCATGGCTTGGGCAATGATGTAACAATGCATAATATCAGCCCATGGTGTCATCCAAGGGTTCATGAGTTCCTTACTTCCATCCTTGGATCTGCTTACGCAAGCTAGACACTTTAGAGTACATTTGGTATTTATCATTGAAGAACTCTAACATCGTACTAATGGTTTCCGATTCTAAGGACTAGTACCAACTCTCTGCTTCTTTTAAGAGTTTCCTAGGAAAAAACTTTAGTTTTTCCACTCATTCTCAATATTTTACAAGGTGTAGGCATCGTGGAATTCTTGTAAATGATTTTTCGGATCAGCGTTATATCCTCCTTCGAAGTGTGGGATGTTATTCATATCCAATCTCTTAATCCGAGCATCTTTTTGGTGCCTTGTTGGTATTCTAATTACCTCTGTTATATCTAACATACTCCAGGTTGCAAGTAGAGGTTCATCATAATCATCTCTCTCATGACGTCTATGATGCCTACATGGTTCCCTACTTTCCCTTCTATGCCTTGACTCTCTTGAATGCCCTCATCCTCGCTCTTGACTCTCTCGTCGAGGTCTCTCATTTTGCTTACCTTTATCCTCACCGTTATGCTCTCTATGACTACACCCTAATCTAGAAGGAGAGGGTGAATGATGTGATGAAGAGGAAGAAGAAAGATAACCATCAACATGATGATGTTTCTTACCTTCTCTTCTATGGCTATGGCTCCAATCGTGATGATGATTTGAATGCCCATCCTTGTCATGTATTTTTGTTTCCTCAATGAATAGTTGGTGTTCACGGGGATCAAAACCAGGGTTGTGTATCTTGGAGTGTAGGTTTTGATACCCCACCTCCTCAGTATCGTTAGGAGGGGGAACATCATTTGATGGAGAACCTGTTATAAGTGGTTCACCATATCCAATTTTGCTTAGGACGTGCAGGACCCCTTTGCCCTTCAACAATGTATGGTGGCTCTCCTACCATGAGTTCCTTAAATGTTGTGCTACTGTGGGATGGTAATCCCTTGTGTCAAAATCTTTTGCAACATATTCAGTGTATAATTCCATCATGCCTATCTATGCTAGAGCACGGAGAAGCATGTTAGGGATTACCTGATCTGGGGGTAACACTATGTTACCTTCCAAATGTGTCCAACGTAGTTGTTCATCCTGATGGAGGATAAAAGTAAAATTAGGTAGATACTCATCAGGATAAGTATATACTACCCATTACTGTTGAGAAATTGGAAGATTTTGGTTATGTGTTTTAGACTGCTGAATGTTTCTTGTATGATCCCTAGGTGGTGAAGTGCTTTTGTTAGAAGAAGAATACATTGTGTCTTATTTGATGTGCTGATTAACTATTATATATAATTTTTTATTTAATTAACCCTAAGGGTTCGTTTAAGCTACCAATGATGTGGATAATTTTCTATGTTCTACTTAGCACACAAACACTTAGTCCCCGGCAACGGCACCAATGATGACTGGCAAGGTACCCCTACACTCAACCATATGAATACGAGTGTTACATGTGTGATCCGGTCGAACTCTACAAAGTAAGTGCCTACATGCCTTATGGAACACTTAAGGTTAATCATTTGTTGTCTTCCCAAACTTTTATTTTTCATGGTTTTATGGTTAAGTATGAGGTATGTGATTTTTATGTCTTTTATGTTTTATCTCCTATGCTGATAAGGTGAAGGGTGAAGAGACTAATTAACTAACTTTAATTGACTAACTAAGCCTTAATTAACCTAGCATTAGTATCCATTCCCACTTACCATTCACACCCTAAACCAATGCAACCTTGGTTACCAAACGCTATTCATTACTAGGATCACCAAGCATAATGCACGTGCTTGAAGTGGTCGTATTGAATGCACTTAACTAGGAGAGAAGGGTTGAGAGAGATTTAATGAACTAATAAAGCATTTAAATGATAAACATTAAATAACAATAATGAAAATCCTAATTAGCCTATCCCATGCACTGCAAGATTTATCCAAGAAGTTTGTCTTTATTTCCATACGCAAACTTGTGTTTAGCTATAATATTTGCTTGAATAAAGATCCATTCACTTTGGAGCTCCTATTGTGGGCACATGGAAATTATTCTATCTCTAGAGAGGTAAAATTGCTAGAGTTTCTCTACGGTCTATGCCTCAAATTAGAAACAAGGGAGAGCTGCCTCTTATTTATAGATTTGACAACGCACTGTGATATTGTGTATGCGATATCGCAAGGGAAGACACGATATCGTGGGGGATGCAATATCGTAGCCCATGTGATATCATGTCCCATCAAACTTAGATGCATTGGATGTATGAATGTTTATATTTTATGTTTTTTTTTCTATATTATGCTAATGTACTAATGTGTGCGAATGTGTGTAAGTTATAGAAATAGGAGATAGGGCTTTCAGAGTAGCAACTAAAGTAATAGTAGAGGATGTGCCCCTTCAAGTTGTAGATGGGGAAACCCATAGAGATGGACTACATGAGGCCAAAGACATTATTTAGTAGTTGGAGGAGGGGCTACTCCACCCTGATAGGGGTGATTTTGATTGTCTATTTGATAGTGTGCAGCTGGGTAACCCCCTGCTCTTACACCTAAGGGCCTATTAGGTGTGCCTTGGATTGCCATCTATTGTTGCTCTTTTGCTCTAGCATATTTGGTTGTTTGGTTGTATGCTAATCGCATTGTTATGTTATAGCCTCAAATGTGCCTACTAGTGGCCCCTTGTCTACCTACCGCATAAAGCCATCGGTAGACATGCTTGATAAGATTACCTTCATGGAAGATGTTGTGGAGGACATGGTTGACTACCTATAGTAGGTAGATCCTAAGCTTGGTATGTTCATGATGTTGCTTTGTGTATGTTGCTTTACTAATTGAATGCCTAGTATTTTTGGTGAACACTGATTCATTTGCTATATGCCAATAGGTTCTGAGCTTTGATGGGATCCAAGCAGGGTGGCTAAGGTGGATGTCATCCCTAAGTTCACTCCTAAGGTGGAGTAGGTGCCTCATCATACATACAAGGTAGTCAACAAATGCATGCTTTCCTATGTGAAAGCATTATGGATCTGCAGGAACTCGAATGAGCACCTATGGAAGCATGTGCATGAGCTATAGGAGAGGGTGACAAGCCAAGACACAAAGATTGGGGATCTCTAAATCCTGATATGACTATCTAGAAACTTGATCATAAGTAGATAGTACCTATCAGACCTTAGAGATAGATTATTCTAGGTACTGGTTGGCCATCCAAGACAAAAATGAGGCCACTCAAGAGTTTATTAAGTAGTAGCTATAGATGGATCTACTCATCCAAAATAACTAAGACTAGAAAAAATCTAGCACTAAGATATATAGATGGGGGTAGACTCAAAAGAACCACAAGCACCAGTACAAGCACTAGTGTGACATGTACCTTTAATGGTACAAAGAGGAGTCTATTGAATGCCACTACCTCAAGATGTTTCTTGAGGTGACCAATGGGAGATAGGCCTATGAGTTGTTTGCTCATCATACCATGGTGATTGGTTCTCCCAAGAGGCAGATTATCACCCCTTCAGGAGAGGTCTTCTTTGCTACTTTTTTCATGGAGCTGCTTGCATGGCCCACTATGGATAAAGTTAAGACCCTTGCAGGGATGAACTTTAGCCAAGAGGACTAGACATAGCTATTTGAGGCTAAGATCCTTCGATGCTTGGAGGATGGCATTGATAGGTTTCCTCCAAATGTGATTGATGCAAGACCCTCTTAGGTTAGTTTTTTCTTTTTTTTTATGCTTTCTCATGTTAGTTTTTATATTGTACATTTACTTACTAATTTTTCATTTTGTTATTATGGCAGTAGGCACCAGGTGATGTTGTAGGCTCCAACAGCACAATGAAGGAAGAAGCACCTTCACCTTCACATAGTATTATTGGTTAAGCATTTTTTATGTAGCCCTGGTGTTGGGCATTTTTGCATTTTTGTGTATTTTTTCCTACATGGTGTTGATGCTAATGCTATGTACTATTATTGATGTGAGATGTAATCGATGCATTTACTATATGGAGTGTGTAAATTTTGCAATTATTTACTATACATTTTACTATGTTGATGTTGTGATGGATGGATGTGCTACATTATGATTATGTGATGATATGATTGTGCAATGACATGTGACTAGGCCATTGCGAGCCTCATGCTAGTTTAGGACCCTAGCAGGAGGGCAATGCTAGTCTAAGGCCATTTCAGGCCAAGTGATGATTGCTACTTTTAGGCCATTTTGGGCCACAAGTTGGGATTAAAAGTGCTACTTTTAGGCCATTTTGGGTCCCGTGTAGCTAGTTTAAGGCCATGGTGGACCATGGTGATAGTTTTAGGTCATTCCAGGCCACAAATGCTAGTTTAAGGCCATGGTGGATCATGGTGATAGTTTTAGGCCATTCTGGGCCACAGATGCTAGTTTAAGGCCATGGTAGGCCATGCGCTAGTTTAAGGCCTTTTTAGGTCATGGTATTTTTGTAGTTTTACTTTTTATGATTTTTATGATTTTTATGTTTTTTAATATTTTTCATGCATAGGCTTATAATTGCTAAAGAGTAAACTAAACAAGAGGATGTGTAAACTAAGAAAAAATGCACAAACAAAGGAAACTAATGTGTAATAAAGCAAACAATGCAAAATGCAAACAACCAAGAAAAATGTAAATGCACAAATAAGTGCAAGTAGGTAAGATATGTGCTAAATGAAGGAAAAACATGCATCTAACATGCATTGGAGTCAGGGGTTACCTTAGTCACGTAGTTGCTTTCGAACCTGGTGTGGGTTAGGAGGTGTGTAGGGCCTAGACTATATAATGGGGCATTCACCTTAACATTCATCCACTATGTCAAAGGGATATTCAACCCATAAATCATCCTTTGGGAGGTCTTCAGTTTTGTCTTCTTGCTATGGTGTGCTAGCCTTATGTGTTTTTCCATTGTACCCATAAAGCATCCTTTGGGAGGTCTTCAGTTTTGTCCGCTTGCTATGGTGTACTAGCCTTATGTGTTTTGCCATTGTCCTGTATGAGAGGTGTGTCATTGGGGAAATCCACCTCTGACCCTTGTTATATGTCTATGTTGTTAATGGCCAGAGGGGCTACATTGTCACCGTAAATGATAACCTCACCACCTTCATATGGAAGGTGGATTTCCTAGTGAATAGGAGAAGAGATGATCCATAATTGGGCTAGCAAGATCCTACCTAAGATTAACTTGAATCCAGAAATCTCCTTGATGATGATGAACTCTACAGTGGTGGGGAATTTTTTTCCTACCACGAAAGCTATTATGATAGTTCCCCTAACAACAATGTATGACCCATTGAAGGACTTTAGGTAAGTTACTTTTGTGGGCTTAAATTAAACTGCGAGACCTAGTTTGTTAATGATTGTGTATGGGATGATGATCATTATCACCCCATAATTGAAATGTACCCTTTGGATTTTCCATTGCCCTATGCAGATGGTAATAAACATAGGTGTGGTGATGACATGATGCTTCTTAGGGTTAACCTTGATCACCTCATATGAAATGCCAAGGATGTTGAGCTTGATTTTTGCAGCATAGGAGGCAACATCACAACATGGATGGATTTTTCATTTGCTGGGATGTCCTCCATAATGGGAATGGAGGTCAACATGTGGACTAGTACATCATGATGGGTAGAGAAGGTGATGATTAGGTTGTACAAGCTCAGCATAGTGTTATTTTGCTTTAAAGCCTACTTTACTTAAGCTAATGTGTCTATGAAATCCTTACCATTGGCCATCCTTTTGGCCTTGATCTCCTTCATGTAGCCCAAGATACGAATCTCTCATGGAGGGGACTTAAGCCTAAATTACCTTACTTTCTTGGGAGCCTTACTTGCTCAGTTTTTAGTTGCTAGTTGTGGCCTTGTTGGTTGATTTGGGCATGGCAATGGAGGATAGGGGTACCAGATTCAGTGGGCCTAGTGCTTTATGCTCCTGATGTTACCTAAGCATCTTATCAGTAATGCATTTATTAGGCCTCGAAGGTTGCCACTTGGATGTTCTACTAGTGTTGCTTGTAGGATGATCCCTTGGATGAGCAAGGACTAATGCATGGCCTACAACTAAACTTTAGGGAAGTGAGGAGTCTGCATGTTGTAGCATCCTAATGACAAAGTGTGATTGGATAATGGTTGTTGCAACATGTTGTAGGAACCTAACCATAAAGGATGTTGTGGGCACTTGAGGTGGCACTCTGACAACAAAAGGAAACCTTGAACTTGTGGAGGATGAGGAGGCCTCAGTGTTGTGAGAGGGCAAAAGGATCATAAATGGTAGTTGCACTAGCTCCAAGTTATCATCAATGCTAATAGCATTAATGGTGCACCTTGCATCACCCACATTTAGAGGATCATTTTAGACCCTCATTGATTGGTTTTGTGGGAAAATTGGATTGGTAGCATTTAGGACCAGCTAACCTTTATCAATCATGCATTGGATATCATCTTATAGAACCATAAAAAAGTTAGTGTTGTGGCCAGGAAACTGATGATAATGGCAGAACCTAGCTATCCTGAAATGCTTAGGGACTAGAGGGTCATTAGGGGCAATAGACACTAGATTCCTCAAGAGCTCACAGTATTTTTCATGTCGCTTGCAAGTATACTTGAACATCTTCTGATATTGGATGCATCTAGCCTTGAGCAGTTGGTCTAGGAGTGCTAGAAATTTTAGGGGAAATGGGGTGTACTTTGAGTAGTCCTTGCACTCAAAGTTGAACCTTGAGGTAGCTTGCCCCATGGCCATCGATAACATGGGGATGTTGCTTGCCACAGTGCTAGGGCTAGAAGCCTTGTTGTTAGCCAAGGCCTTGGGTGGCCTAGTTGTTGGCTTGGCCTTGCTGGCCACAACTACCATAGTTGTGGTTTGTTTGCCCTTATCCTCATCCTCTTGGCATGGAGGTTCTTGTAGGCCACATAGGCTAGGTCCTTGCTAGCTTTTGCCACATCTTGTATGCTCTTAGTTTGAGAAAATGCTTGGCTTAAGGATTACGTGGCTAGATAATATATCTTTAACTTAATAAAGTCATTCAATGCATCCTTGAAGATTACCAGCAGGTGTGTTTCAACCATTGGCTCATGTATTTCATTGAGTGATGCAATCTAGCATTGTATGAATCTCTACAAAATCTCTAAGTGACCCTACTTAATTTGCATAAGCTGATCCAAGGTTACTTCTGCCTTCAAATAATACTTGAAGTGTGTGACAAGCTAGCTGAGGAGATCCTCCAAAGAGGAAATGGAAGCCCTAGTCTAGTGCCTTTCTAATTAAAGACATGAAAAACACACATATGATAGTGTATGGCCATGCTTGTAGTAAGAGACATTCAAACTTGAATATCACTATGTTTGCATTGGGGTCCCCTTCACTATTGTATTTGGTGAATTTGGGAAGTCGGACCCTAGTAGGTAATGTTAGTGGTGGAACAACAAGAATGATCAAATCATCCTTGTAGAAGTCCATCACATGAACCATTTTGAAGGAGGTGGATTTAAGCCACTTAACCTCTTCTGTTAAAGTTTGGATGAGCTAGAATTCTTGATCCAAGCTTAGGGATGTTGTGGTGGGTTGCATCAATTGTGTTGCTTTCTATGCTAGTTGTGTGGTCCACAACCTAACTACTAGTTGTGGAACAACATGAGATGTTTGTTGTGTAGGCTATGCCATGGGAAAAATGGCTAGGGCCTACCACATGTTTGTGCTTTAGGCCATTGTAGAGGGTGCCAATGAAATAGGCATGATGTGTGATGCTTGAGTCATTTGTGGTGGAGTGATATGCATAGCATGCATGTAAGGTTGCACAAGCATAATAGTTATCTGTAGAGAAGATTGAACAAGTTATAGTTACATCACAAAGGAAAAATTAAAGGAAGCTACCATGTCTTAGCATGTGTACTAGGTTTAGTGGGTTGCCATCACAAGCATTGACCTAGGAGGTGACATTGGGGTTATCACTATCTCTAAGAAGATAGATAGGGGGGATTGTGCAAGAATCAAAGTAGAGGTTGTTTGTTGGAAAGAGGTATGGAAAGAGTCCTCATGGTCAGATCAAGTTTTGAAATCATCTTGATCCTCTTGTAGGAGCTCCACATAATCTATCCCTACCTCATGCTCATTCATTAGGATGAGCTAGGCAAGCATCCATCAATAAGCCTCAATGAGAAAAATGAAGTCAATAGTGAAGTGGAAGTACATCCATCCATTTCAGTGTATGAGCTCATAACACTTCATTTGGCCTCCATGTCTTTGTAGTCTACAAATAGACCTGCATGGGGCTTCATGCAAATGAAGTTATATTGCTCATCATTCAGGACCATGTACTTGGGAGGTAGGTTGTGCAACCTAAAGGATTACATTTGTTCTACCCTGGTAGGATTGGTAGGATGGTCAATATGATTTTCCTGTTGGATGGATATGACCATGTGTGTTCTTCGAATGGAGGTCAAAGGCTACTCAGGGTTCATGATGTGAAGAAAAAATGCAAGGCTACTAATTGCAATAGGGAGAAAAAATAGCTAACTCTGGAAATAATGAATAAAGAAGGCTAAGTGTAAAAACTATGAAAAAATAGCTAAGTGTAAAATAGTGAAAAAATTGGCTAACTCTAGAACTATGCTATCTATGCTAAGAGCCAACTATGCTCTACTGAGTACTTAGAATTTGACTAAGTGTAATATGTAAGCTTTGGTGTTGCAATGCAGGGTTCCAAGGGAACCAACGATGAGGTCTAGTCTACACTAACTAGTTTGTAGACAATGCCTATGTTGGACTAAGATCCAACTACTACCTGGGGTAGGTCCACAGGGGTGTTGGGTCTATGCTAGCCTAGTGCTAAAAATGGTGGTAGAGAGATCATGTGAGACAACAACCAACAAAGGTTGCTAAAGGAAATGACACTAGCCCTTCTTCTAGCACCAAAAAATTGTTGCAACCAAAAATGTTGATGACTGGAATGGAAACACCAAGAGGTTGATGGACACATATCTTTCACCCCATGTTTGCATGAGGGCCTACTAGAGGCAAAGATAAGGTTCCCAGAACAATCTTATTGATCAAATGGGGACTTACAAAATGTAATGTCATAATAGTGCTAAGTGTGAAGTGGTGTTTCATGATGCCAATGGTGGTGAGCGTAGTTAAGGGTTTCCACCAAAAACAAAGGTGTCAACACATGGTTAAGTGCAAAAATAGCAAAAAAGTGTAAGTAAATGCCAAAATGTAAATAAAAATGCTAAAATAAATGTGTAGAGAGAGAGAAAAAGAGAAAGTAGCACCACCCCAAATGGGGAGAGTGTAGTTAACTATTGAGGAGGTATGCGGTGTACAAATAGGCACAGTAGGTAGTGTAGTCATAGTTTCAGGGTGTTTGGGCTATAAAAAATAACATTCACCATGAATTTTGTGCCTGCTAGGTTGGTTGCCATGATTTCTTGCAAGCTATGTTGGTTTGGAGTGGTGTACAAAGGTGCCTACTAGTGTACTGATCCTTGCCTTGAACTGCTCTTGCTAAGAAAATGCTAGAGGTGCTATCTGAAAATGCAAAGATGCCATCCAAAATGCTCAAAATGCTCCAATTCCAACCAAAATGCCAACTATGTTGGAGTTTTTCCAATTGAATGAAAACATTTCCAACCCATAAAATGTAGAGCATGGAGGTATTTATAGGATTAGGGTTTCCATGAATTACAAATTGGAGACCACATGGTAGTGGGGTAGTTGGGGCTGCATTACACCCAACTATGCTCTCCACTGAAGCAAATGGTATTCTGCTCTAGTATGCTCCAATGGACCTTGTGGGATTGCTAGCGTATGACTATGCTACATGACTACATGTGTGAGTGTTAAGAAGACCACAATGTACCTGAAAAATTCAAAACAATGCAAGCTTGACAATGCTATCCACTATGTGAAGTGGTATCAAGCATAGGTACAATTTTGAGATACATGGGAGTGCAAAAAGAGACAAAACTTGGTAATTTTACTTGTTGGAGATGTGTTGGAGCTTATGTGGATGTTGGTATTGTATTTAATAGGCCTTTGGAGGCTATCTTGTAGGACTATACTTGACTATGCTCTAGAGTGCAGTCTCAACAATTAGAAAATTTTTCAAAGAATGCACTTCCGTGCTGACTACACTTTAGAGAGTAGTCCCAATAGTAGGGAGTGTAGTCCTAGCACCTGGAAAAAGCATTGCAAAAACTAAGCTTCGAAACTACTTATGTCCAACTATGCTCTCGAATGTACTCTTGATAGTTAGAAAGAATTTGCAAAATTGGTGTCTTCGTGCAAACTACGTTGACTATGCTCTAGAGCATAGTCTCAGTAGGGGAGAGTGTAGTACTAGCACTTAAAAAATCTCTACCAAACTATTTCTTCCATGCCAACCATGCTCTTTAGCCATTAGCTTGACACTTAGAAAAATCTTACAAATCTAGACTTCTATGTTGACTACACTGACTATGCTTTAGAGCATAGTCCTAGTAGTGAAGAGTGTAGTCCCGACACTTAGAAAAAATTTACCTTACATTGACACTTACACAAATTTGTAGCAACCCAAATTTGGTGGTGTTTCATCCACCATAACCATATGAGAAATATCAATAGTGGCAATAACCACAATCATGGGCGCTAGCACCACTAAGGCAACAATACCCTTACTAACAACCTAATCCATATGGATATTACGTTCAGTAACCCTTGTCTCCATGTGACTCTTCTAGTCATTTTCCTACTTTCCAATCTCACTACCATCCTTTTGATTATTATTGAACTCATTATCCACATGCAAGAATGTATACCACCTTTTACCCTTATCCTTCTCTTGTTCTTGCACATCTTCCTCCATCCGCATAGGCACTAGCTACTCCACTTATGCAAGGTGAGCTTCCAAATCAACTACAATAATGCAACAGTACTAAGGCCATTAATCTATAATTAGTTCATCAACTAGGTGGCTTAGATACTCAATTAAAGAAAAGACCTTTCTTTCGATCATGTAGTCCACCTAAGCCCTTAAATACACCTATGGTTGACAACCCTATTGAAACACCCCAAATCTTCAGGGCATCCTTGCTTCACTAGGTCTTTGCAATATAAGCGGTGTCATGACACTTCGACAAGAAGTGGATGTTTCAAGTTTAGGTTGTACAGTTTGGTAAATTTTCTAGTTGGATAATTCATCTAGTTGACAGCCTACAAAGAAGCGATACGGAGAGTTATTGGGGGCACTCAAAATGCGCAAAATAGTTTGGCAAGTTTTCTAGTAAAGGAGTTTGCTACGCTATGCCATGCTATATAGCATAGTAGGCTTCAGGAGACAGTTGTTCAAATAGTCAATTGCAAATTTTTGCAAGACAAGGTGCTATACAGTGTAGCAAAGAGTAGCGAGAGTAAGACAAGAAGGCTCAGCTTACTTGGTGATTTCCAATCACATTGAGTTAGTGCCTCTGGCCTTTGAAAATAGTTTCTTTGCTCGACTCCAAGCTCTTCAGCTGGCTCCTTCACCAAAAAATATCAAACTTAGCAGAAAAGCAAGCTATGTCAGTTGCTATGCTATGCTACGCTACGTAGCATAGCACAGCGTAGCAACTCTGTGGGAATAATGAAAGGCAGCTGAAAGGGGGCGATCAGTAAGTTTGCAAGTTTCGCAGTGCAAAAGGCAAGGTTTTGTAGATTGGCAATGTTTTTGCGACTAAGGCCAGCTGTGACGGTATGCTACGTAGCATAGCGTAGCAAATATGCAATAAAAAGTCAGTTTACTTCAAATGTTTCCAGCACATACAGTAGGACGCAACGCAAGTTTTTGCTTCGAACTGATGGCTACGCCATGCTACATTGCATAGCGTAGCACGGTGTAATAAGTTGCCACGCTACGCCCACATGCTACGCTACGCCCGCATTCTATGCTACAAAGCATGGCATGGCATAGCAGACAGTTACACCACATCAATGCACTTCACCTAATTGCACCGTTGGCACACATCTCCAAACTTTGACGGTGTAATTACAGTGTGGTAGGTTTGCAATTATAGCATGGCAGGCTTGTCCAATGGATATGCACGTCCAACGATCATGCATGCCCATGCAGCATAGATAAGTCAACACGGGCCTAGGGTACGTGGCATCCAAACCCCCTCTTTGGCATGCCCTTGATCCTATAAAGATCCTTTTTTTGATCTTTTTCAGTCGGATGGTTGGCAATTGAATTGGTTGGCAAGCAAGCAAAAAGTTAGCATTGCATTCCTGAGCATTGTAAACATCTTGTTAGACACTAAAAATAGTTGGCATTATCATTTAGCATTTTTTCTACTCGTTCTTGCTATCCTCATAGCATTTTGCATTGTTGACTCCTGAGTCCACGTTCAAGCATATAGCTATCTTACTCTATACGTCTTGGTTACTCTTGGGATCTCTACGCCTCCAAGCATCACACAACCAATTGTATCCACCTTGACAAAGTGAAGTCACGTTCTTGAAGTGGTGCATTTTCCTAACTGCATTTTACTTTGTTTTCTTATTTATCATTACATTTTTACATTGTTTTCTGTTCCTTTTGCATTTAAATTTATCATTTTATGCTAGAAGTATCATTTTCAAATTATCCATTTACGAAAGGTTATATTAACATCAACTAAGTTCCTATCTAATCGACCAGACCGTTCACCCTATTTCCATTTTATCCAGCATGGATCTCACGTGGATACAGGGTTAAGACTGTCAGCGAGCAATGGCCTGTCAGTGTTTTCCAGCCATCGATGTTTTCATTCGCTATAGTTTTCTAGGACTAGAAGGAGGGCCTTTTGGTGCCCTTTCCATGTTTTACGGTAGCCCTATAAAAATTCTACACCTTGCTATGAATTAGCATAAACATGGCACCCATTTGTGGTTATTTACGCATCGTGCAGTGTAGATCGATCACTTCGACGATTCTTTCGGAACCCTGCAGGACATAAAGCCTTAGATCGTCGCTATATTTTCTTGTTTCTGTTGTTTGCAATCCTTTTAGCTTCATAACAATGGTTTCCGCAACTACTGCTACTACTACTACTAACCTCGAGGTTCCTCTCATGGTCCAAGGCACTACAAGTGTCGAGCGACTACCCAGCCCAGAGCTGGGGGCCACGCCGGTCCCTCAGGATCCAAAACCGAGGACCCGAATGATTGTTGGAGCAACATGAACAATACAACTTCCTCTATGCTAAGGTGCAATCAAACCTACCCTTAGATGCACAAGAATTTGAGGAAAACCTAGCTTCAAGTTTGCCTACTGTAATGGGAAGGAATTTATTCCTAATCCCAATGCTTTCATCCCTTTGATAGAAGTGCAAAAATGGCTTTTAGATTAGCTGATACGTCTGTCTAAGCCTGGCGAGGTGCAAGATGTAGTGTCTCATCATGATGAGGTTTTCCAAGATGGATAGGAGGAATTGGATTCTCAATCCGACGAGGGAGGTCAAGTCAACCCCATCATCGTCCCTCCTACCCAGTCCTTCTGGACCAATCAGCTAACTATTGCTGCTTCTTTCAGGATCATGACCATGCCACTGCAGCCCACGATCCCACCTATCATGGGTAGTCGTACCATGCCCACGGCATATCAAATGTCCACATCCCTATCTCTACTTCAGTCGCCATTCCTCTGCAGGTTATTCATCAATCCCTTTTTACTTCACAACATGCCCCAATCATGGCTACTCTGCTGCATGTTCATACCGTACCTACTTCACAATCGTACGCAACTTCTATTTCCATTCCTACGTTCACATCTATCCCACCAACCGTGGTGGGCCCAAGCTCATCCACATGGTGGACCCCATTCACTTCTTCACCTGTTCTACAACCATCGTAGATGTCTAATTATGTTCACCCTCAGACCTACCAAACCCTGTGAATGGTACAACCCAACATAGGACTATGGTATGTTCCACCAGCAACACAAGCAGTCTACCCGATAACCCAACCCATGGTTGCTGCTCCAACAACACCACCTACCGGGTGGTGGACAGCGCAAGGAGCACCCTTCGCGAGGGCCACCCCAATGGTACCGTCAATGGATCACACTGCCGTCCACATCACTCCACAAATGGGAACTACCTTGGTAGTTCCCTAACCGTCCATGTCGTTGTAGGGTCTGGATCAAGCATTTCAGCTTATCTAGACCCTTACCCAGAAAATAAAATGCCTTAAAGCTGTTGAGTATGAAATGGCACAAGTCATGGACTTTTACCAGGATGATCCTATCAGCCCTGTAGTCCTCATGCTCATGTTACCCCCAGGGATGTCCCTCCCACACTTCATGAACTACAACGGAGAAGGAGATCCCAATGCACATCTTGTTACCTTTAGGTTTGAATCCCTTTTATTGCAACAATGGCCACACACGATTATACATGTATTTTCCATGTCTTTGGTTAGGATAGCTTTGGATTGGTACCACACACTACCACGCTCATCTATTTCAACTCTAGAGGAGCTTCTGACCTAGTTCATGATGCACTTCAATTATAACTTGAAGGCAGAAACCACGCTGGATTAGTTGATGAGTGTGAAGTAGGATCCTCTGGAAAGGGTCCAGAAGTTCATTTAGCGATGGAGCATAATCCTTAATGAAATCTGTGAGCCCATCATGGAGGCCCACTTGCTAGCCATCTTTAAGGGTGCAGTAAATGACTTCATCAAGTATAAACTATACTATCTCACTCCTCGCACTCTTAGTCAGGCCTTCGCTTTGACTAAGAGCATACAAGATGCAACTAAGGTGAGCAAAAACCTAGCCTACATTGCCTACAAGAACACCTTCACAAAGAAGGACAAGGATAAGGCCCCAACAACTATAGTGGCCACTGTGGTGACTGAGGCCAAGCCTAAACCTAGTAACAATGGTAACAAGAAAAACAAGAAACCAGCCGCACCCACAGCTAACCCCACACCCAAGTAGGGTCACGCACCGCAACCTGCCGTGCCCGTACCTGAGACATCTGCACAACCCAAATTGAAATTTGAGTGTAAAGATCACTCAAAGTATACCCCACTACCTATCAAAGCTTCAGAACTTTTGAAGCAGCTACTAATAGCGAGGCACATCCAACACAAGAATATTTTGGAAGAAGGAATCAGGAGATATCAGTGCTATTGCAAGCTCCTTAGGAACCCCTATTTGGCCTTGCCCAATGAGCCTCCAATTCCCAAGGGTTTCAGGCTAGATAGGTTTTGTGAGTACCACCAACAATGTGGTCATAACATGGATTACTTTCTAGCATTAAAGAATGACATCCAAAGGTTGATTGATCAGGGGAAACTATTGTTGGACGAAAGTAACCTAGTACATCCTGAGAATCAATCTCTGCATGTCTACACTGATCCCCTCAACACCAACAATGCCAGTTATGTTATCAACACCATCGGTGTTGACAGTGATCCTAGGCCATCCTAGCAGTCGTTCGTGGTCCACGTGCCTCAGGGTAGCACACCAGCACCACCAGTGGCTAGCCGAAGCTCACAACAGTCGTTTGTTCTGAGAGTCCCTCCTCGGGCATCCACCCCCATGTCACCTATTAGCAGAACCATGCCACCCCACCTGTTAACACCGTTAGCTATGTTTATCATTAGGGGGTCGGCTACTTCAACAGCCCCCATCCCATGCAAGATAGCTAAACAACCTTCTCGTCCTAAGAAATGAGAAGTTCTTTTCACAGGCGATACGTTGAAGGGAAGTACCACGCCAAGTATTTCCAAACCTACGTCTTCACCCCCCTACATCTACGTCCTCATCACCAAAGAGGGATGTTGATACAACCACACAGTCTGCGTCACCCCACCAAAAAGGGTCTAAACCTAGATTTGAAACCACCCCTCCTCAAGAAATTCATCTTCTAGGATGAATAAAGGAAGAGAAAGGTGGTAAACAGGGGGGTGGCCAGGACCTATTGGATGCCCTCACTTAGGTTAAACAAGCTTTAAAATAAAAGAACACTACGCTGAGATTTTACGACCTGATCATGACATCTATCCTATACCATAAGGCTCTAATTCGCATGTTGACAGTGATTCTAGTCAACAAAGACATGCTAGTGGAAGAGGAAGCAATCCACTCGGTCATGCTTCCCTCCACACCTGCAGAGCCAGAACCATCCTAACTAACTTTCTATGAAAGTTCTATTACGGAAGATCCTGAAAGGGGTTAGGTGACTACAACACCCCTATTCATCACAATTCAGGTTGGCCAACACCAGATCTAGAGGGTACACATCGATGATGGGGCCACCACCAACATCATCCCCTTCCCTATAGTGGACAAGTTGGGCTTGGTCGACTAGATCAAACCCATGATGATGTCATGCCTGAGGTCATTCAATGGGGCACAGGTTGTGGTGAAGGGCATAGTCCACATAGACTTCATGGCAGGGGACCAGTTCCCCACGAACACAACATTCATTGTGATCAAGGAAATGCCTGGGTTTAACTTCATCTTGGGGAGATCATGATTAGCACAGCTCAGGGTTGTCTCCTCACCTACACACCAAGATATGCATCTTCCTTACATAGGTAGGAAGGTGGTGATCCATGGTGATGAGGTAGCGATGCAAGTAATCCACAATGTAGACATGGAACAGGGCTCAGAGGTTGTAACCTCTGAGAATGAAGCACTTGTCGCAGCATACACTGACCATCTGGCAGAGGAATTGGCTTAGCAAGCTGGTTCCCAAAATGAGAGCACATGGGCTGAGTTGTCCTTCCAAGTGGGGGGTAATGATGTAGACGAAGCCCCTGGTAAAGCATCTTGTCCTTATGTCTCACTCAACCCGAGATGGGTCAAGAAGTAGCTACGCATAGCGTAGGAACCCCACTGCTTCTTGTCCAATTGTCCATCCTTGCACATTTGTCGCCCTTCTATTTTGCATCTACACTAGTTGTTGATTAACTACTTTCCAAATCATTAGCGTATCACCCATTAACACGCGATGGCCTGAAATGGCCTAAAACTAGAAATGGCCCAAAATGGCCTAAAACTATGTTATGCCACAACCTGAAATGGCCTAAAACTAGCAATGGCCTAAAATGGCCTAAAACTATGTTATGCCACGACCTGAAATGGCCTAAAACTAGCGATGGCCTGAAATGGCCTAAAACTAGTAGGGGCCCAAAATGGCCTAAAACTAGCACAAAAGAGAAAAATTTTAGTATGACATTCAACACGTACACAATGCGTAAGTTAGCATAAAATCAATTCACCTATTTATTCAAATTTTTTTTCTTTTAGACAATGTTTGCAAAAATTTTACAAAAACTCAAAAAAAAAAACAAAAAAATATATATCTTTTTCAGTTACCAGTCCGGAAAGACCTTAAACTAGCAATCATAGTATTGGCACATTTAGCCATTTCATGGAACAACAAAGGTGATAAAATATGAATAAGCCATAGAAGATATTCAAAGCAAAAATATATATGATGGTTGTGCCTTATTGATATTTTATACTAGAGGTTTCATGTAGAAAATTGTTAAATGAAGATATAGTATTTCCAATTTCAAGAGTTATGCTCCTTTGCAAAGAGAAGGTTGAAAAGAGTTGAAAAGCTAAAAGAGCCGATCCCGTTTATGGATGCATCAATGAGAAATATTAAAGTCACCATTGTAAGGTTTGGATAATGTTTTTACTGCAAAAAAACAAAACAAACACAGTTCTAGCCACTGTACACGTTGGGAGAAAAATAGATGAAATTGCTGCAAATGAATGAAAATAGTCCAGAAGAATGCCCATTTATCTTGCAAGGATCGTGTTGGTACCGATGCAGGGGAATGCAAGGTTTTCTTTGCCTTGTAATGGCTTTCATTTTTGCGCAAAATCAACTGTTCTTTTTGGCCCCAAATCAGCGGCGTCTCTGCTGGTAACATTGTGCCAAAAAAACAATTTTTGCAGGGATGTGGATTCAAGGTGGAAGAAGAACTCGCATGGGCGTTGCCACTTCCAAGGCAGAAACCGTTTCAATTTCAAATTTTTTTCCATAAAACACAATCAATCTGCCCTCCTCCAATGATGCTACTGTGTTCTGTAATGCGTGCACTGCGTGAATATTTTTTTTTACCGTTGCAGGGCTGTTCTTAACCTACCTTACCTGATGTCGTATTCTCTGATCCTCAGATCTATGATACACTTGCCCTTAACCCTGAAATCAATAGCAGGAATTAAAAAACGATTTGTAGGAACACGAAAACGCAGGAAGCCCTAAGGGAATTTGGGGCAAAATAAAATAGTTCCAGGCAATTGAAACCATATGTCCAAGGCCATATGTCCAATACATCATTTCTGTTTCTAGATCTTTCTCCTCCAGCAATCGAATGTTACATAACAACGATGCCGAATGCAGTGGCAGAGCCTTCTTCCATGGTGGTGGTTGCTAACGATTTCTGGCAAGGGTGGGATATTTCAGAAGTATTCGATGGCAGTTCCAGGCCTAGCGCCTTCACATTCGAGCTTGGTGTTTCGAATTTAAAATTTTCCAACCATTTTCATTCAAGTTCAAGTGCACATAAAATATTTATGATTAAGGTACCAGCAACATTTATGCCAAGGTAGATATTATATTATCACCTTGTTTATAAACACACTAAGAGTTTCAATAATCATTCTTCAAATTTTAGAACAAGTAAAAATAAAAGGCTATTAAAGCTATAATTGTGAACAATTATATGAAATTATTGGAATTATTTTTTAAAAGAAATACTTATCTCCTAACTTCCTAACCTCCTAAGTTAATACTCCTTAACTTGTTGGGCAAGTCACTTGGAAGAGAAGTTAGGTAAGATATTTTTGCATATGTAACTACCTTTGAAACCTATAAAAAGGCTTCAAAAAGAAATTTTTGGAAGGAGGTCTCATACATCACATTTTTGGAGATCATACTTTGAAAAGCTATTAGATAGCACTTAGGCTCTCACTTGAAGACACACTTTGGGGTCTTGAGAAGAGCATTTGTAAAGAAGATTTGTAAAGACGATTGCTTGTAAGATGACTTGCTAAAGGAAAGATTTCAGCCTCTTTTTCATAGTCCTGTGAGTTATGTTTTATTTTTGTTTTGTTTAAATTGTTTAGCTAGTGGTTTAGGTAGTATCATCCTTGGCAAGTAATTTTTGGATTTTTAGATTGCTTTTATTTTTCTTGTTGCCCGATAGAAATTTCTATTAAAATTTTACCATAGAAGCGCTTGTGTTTAAAAGCCTTAAGAGCATTTTAGTAGTAAATTTTGTTATTGTGCAACGTATAGGAACTACTATTGGGATTGTTGTAAGAGAGCCTCTGCTTGTAGTCACTCCATTGAACAATTCAGTAGTCAAGAGGGTTCAGAAAATCTTTGGTATTTTAATGGGACCAGAATAGCTTCTTTTTATTTTTAAAGTGAATTTCTATGGTATTTCAATTAGAAATTGTCAATTCTTTTGAAGGTTCTGTTGAATGCAATTGTTGACATCTATTATCTAGCCAAAATGGAGTCTCGTATGTGGTAGTTTACGCAGCAATTTTTGGTAGCATAGTAGGATTGTCTTGAAGAAATTTCTTGTTTGAGCCTTGGAATTTTGAACAATTCGTAGACATTGAATTTGGGATAGCCTTATTGCGAAGTGTTTACTCGTGTCATTTTACCTTGTTGAAATATTTGAGGTCTACACAAATCTGCTTTCTTTTCTTTTCTGCTTATTTCCATTGAATCTTGCTCTATTTCTAGTTTTCTTGTGGAACTATCTCTTTCTCTGGGGAAAATTAGGAGTAGATTGCGGAGTTGTGCTCAAATGTTTTTGCAAAATTTTATTTGTTACAAGTAGGTATTATAAGAACTACATAGACTAGGCAGTTGAACAAAATAGGAAACTTTCAACAACTCACAGTACTTGGCAAAGTTGGCTGAATCTCTTTAAAGTAATTCATTTGTAGTTTACACACAATGCAATCGTTACATTTCATACAACTGCACACCGCAACAGCACACACACATACTCACATTAACTACTGAGTTTATTTGGAGGTATCTGGGCCTTGGTGTTGCCAGAGACCAGCAGACACCTAAATCCTATTCGAGGACACTCATTGGTAGTCGCGTCCAAAATGGTCGCCAACACATAGCATAGTTGCAACTTTACTGGTCCAAAAATACCTTAAACTAGTAGTCTTAGCGTAGCAACAATTTTATATATCTAAAAAGACCTTAAACTAGCAACCCCAGCATAGTTGTACTTTGGTGGTCCGAAAAGACCTTAAACTAGCACTCCTAGTATAGAGTTTCATTCTAGTTCACAGTTTGAAAGGACTTTACACCACCAGTTTTAACCTTCTGTGTGTTCATGGTTTGCAATGACACTAAACTAGCAGTTTTACCTTTTCGCATCGATAGTTTTGCATTTTTAGCAGTTTCACGTTTTGACATCAATAGCTTTGCATCTCTACGCCTTAGCGGTCTACCATGACTTTAAAATGAAAAATTTTAATCTTTATATCATACTTTGCTAGTTACATCTCATCGTTGTTTTTCAAATTTTCATTATACATGATTACTACCAATAGTTTCCTCTTAACCAGACTCTCATTTCATCTTGGTAGGTTGAGCAAAAAATGAAAATCCATCACGATCTCTCCATGCCTTTAGCTTTAGTAGGTCCACATGGAAAGCTTACAAAACCATTGAACCCAGACCTAATCGACTAGGAATCAACCACAGCTAGCATCAGAGTGTCCTTAGAAACATCCCTAGACTAGCCTGAGCATATAGTTCGAAGTCTAAATCTAGAGGCTGGGGATGTAACTAAGGACCCTCTCATTGAGATGCTTATGACCATGTCCAAGGGGGAAGTAAAAATGTTAAAGCTTAGTTCCTTCTTAGATTCACAGACACATGAAGGTGTGGTCAAAATCCTACAAGACAACATTAAGGTTTTCACATGGTCATACAGTGACATGCTGGGTTTAGATCTAAGGCTAATATAGCACAACATCGTCCTAGACTTGTGCATGAAGGTAGTCAAGCAGAAAGCTCGTAAGGTTAAACTAGAAATTACATTAGCCGTAAGGGATGAAATCACCAAGCTATACTAAGTTGGTTTCATCTATGCAGTTGATTACTAGGAATGGATGTCCAACATCGTTATGGTTTTTAAGAAAATGGGAGAAATACGAATCTGTATAGACTTCTAGGATCTGAACAAGGCAATGATTAAAGACGATTTCCCACTTCCAAGCATCAATCAACTCATCGACACCATGCCTGGTCATGCTCTGTTATCCTTCATAGATGGTTTCTTTGGCTACAACCAAATTCACATTAACCGAAAGCATCAGCTAACGACAAACTTTTGACCTCATGGGGTGCCTTTTGTTACACCATGATGCCTTTTGGGCTCAAGAATGCTGGAGCAACCTACCAGCAAGCCATGACCTACATCTTCAGTGATTACATCCTAGAAATGCTAAATGACTACATGGATGATATAGTAGTCAAATCCAAGGAGGCCGCTGATCACCCACATGATCTAGGGGTAGTCCTCAAGTGTTGTTAAATGCATGATTTATTCCTTAATCCTAAGAATTGTGTCTTTGGGGTGAAAATTGGACACATGTTAGGGTTCGTAGTATCAAAGGCCAAGATACGGGTGGACCCTGACAAAGATAAAGCCATCATCAACTTGGCACCTCCTACAAACCTTAAGGAATTTCATTCTTTACAAGGTAGGATACAATTCATCTGAAGGTTTATAGTAAAGTTAACTGACAAGTTACATCCCATGCAACATCTTCTAAAGAAATGGATTAACTTCGAATGGACAACTCAATGTCAACAAGCCTTCGATGACTTGAAGAAAGAGCTTTTGCACCTCCCAATTGTGCATCCTCCATAGAGGGGTAAGACTTTCTTCATCTATCTTTCCAGCTTCGACAGATATATCATAACACTATTATGTGAGAAACGAGATGAAGAATCTGAGATATCGATGTATTATCTGAGTCATGCATTAATAGCACATAAGGTGAAATACAACGAGGTGGATAGGAATTGCCTTGCCTTAGTATTTATGTTAAAAAAGTGGAGGCATTACCTGTTTTGCAGTACAATTAACATCATCTACAAAAGCAACATACTCTGGGCCATCACTAACAAGTTGTATGAAAGTAGCAGGATAGCCCGATGGAAAGCAATAATCATGGAGTTCAACTTACACTATGTGAGCTAGTCGTCAATGAAGGGTCAAGCCATAGCGACCGAACTTACAGCCTCAACCGTTGAGGACTAGGCAACCATAAATTCCGAATTCCTAGATGAACATGTTAGCACCATAAATCCCATCCCATCGCATCTCGAACCTATCTTACACTTCGACGGTGCCTCAACTGCGTGAGGAGGTAGTGCAGCTACCGTCATTTCATTCCCCTCTAGGGAAATGCACCCTTTCACTTATCGCTTTACATTCCCCTGTACCAACAATGTGGTAGAATATGAGGGGCTACTCAGAGGCCTCTTAGCTACCCAAACACTATGCATACAACACTTGACAATTTGAGGTGATTTACAACTAGTTGTGAATAAAATCACCGAAGTCTATGTCTGCAAAGCTACTCATTTGCAATCCTATTGCGACCTAGCGAAAAGCTTGCTCAAACAGTTTGTAACTACGGATGTGCAAAATGTGCCACGTAATGAGAACACCATAGCAGATGCCTAAGCCATCCTAGCACTAAATATTCCACCACACTTGTTTGCAAGTCTACCAAATTCAATTGTCAAATGTACTAGGCCTATCACTCAAGCGGGACACGTGGCCTCTATCAGTGCTACGGATACCTAGGAGTGGTACGTCAACATTAAAGCCTACTTGCAACATGTTGAGCCCCCAAGCTGACTGACATCTACCCAAAGAGATGCAATCCACAAGCGTGCCCAGCAATATAGGCTCATGGGAAATGACGCCCTGTGAAAATGTTCCTATGATGAGATATTACTGGCATGTGTGGGTGAGGAGTAGGAATGGAAGGTGGTTAATGAAGTACATGAGGGACTATGTGGTGGACACATAGCACCTAGATCTATGGCTATGAAAATCAAATGCCTAGGGTACTACTGGCCCCATATGGAGCATGATTTCTTGTCAAAGGTCAAGAGATGTGACGTGTGCTAGAAATACGCAAATCTCATACACGTCTCACCTACGGAGCTGCACCCAACGTAGATCATGTGGCCTTTCCAGCAATGGGGACTAGACCTCATAGGACCTATCACATCTAAGTCCTCCACAGGGAATAGCTTCATCATCACCACCATTGAGTGTTTTACTAAGTGGGTGGAAGCTATCCCCCTGAGGAAGATGACATCTCAACAAGTTTTCCACTTCATCTTGGATAACATCATGATAAGGTGTGGACTTCTAATGACTATTGTAACTGAAAATGGACCATAGTTCATTAGTACAAAAACCCAAACCTTCTGCAATAATCTGGGCATTAGGAAATCATTCTCCTCCCCGTATTACCCACAGGCGAATGGGCAGGAGGAGGCTACAAATAAGTCCATCATCAACTTAATGAAGAGAATTCTTAGCAACAACAAGAGGCAGTGGCATGAGTAGATCCTCTATGTTCTATGGGCCTATAGGATGACATGAAGAACCACAATAAGTAGGACTCCTTATAGTCTTATTTATGTATTTGAAGCTATGTTTCCTCTTGAGTTGTAGGTACCATCACTTCGGATGATCCTCTCTGATGTCATGAGTGAAGCCCAGAATAACAAGTCAAGGATTATCGACCTTGACTCAATAGAGGAGGAGCACACACACACTCTGAGTCGCATAGAGCGCTACTAGAGCAAGTAGCAGCAAAAGCATCATGTAAACCTACATCAACAGCCAATATAGAAGGAAGACCTTGTCCTCAAGGTTGTCTGTGAACATGTGAGAAAATTCTCAGCCAACTGGGAAGGCCCATACATTGTCACTAAAGCCTTTAGGAATGGAGCCTTCAAGCTGGCAGACATGGACAACAACGAGTTCATGAACCCGGTGAATCACTCGTACCTTAAGTCATACTACATCTAAGCGCATGGGACAAACAAGCAACTATCCACTATGACATAAAACTGGCAAAGGTGAGCAAACATCCGCTACGATGTTAAACTGGCACGGCTTCACCAATGTCCGCTATGATGTAAAACTGGCAGATCTTGTCTGCTACGAAGTAAATCTAGCACAAATTGTCTGCTACGATGTAAAACTGGCACAACATGTCTGCTATGACATAAAACTAGCATAGCTCATTCGCTATGATGTTAAACTGGCAACAATAGTTTGCTATGACTATAAACTGGCACAACACGCTTGCTATGATGTTAAACTGACACATACAGTCTGTTGGGACCTTGAACCAGCACAATGATCTACTAGGACCTTAAACCAGCACACAGTCTACTAGGACCTTAAACTGGGTTCATGGCATGTCCCCAACATGCATCTGCACTAAGTATAGATCAAGAGAGCGTGCACAGTGCTGATGTGGGGTGGGACATTGCAGCTCCAGAATGCAATTCATGACACACTAAGAACATGATCTAGAACATATGTAACGCCTCCACTCCTGGCACCTTGCTAAGCCCTCGGAGATGTCATATGACATCTCACTAATCCCCCTAGACCTACCATCGCCATGGCCCATCACCCTGATGGTAGTTCCATGGTCAGTGCCTGCTACTAGAGTTTTAGTAGTATTGTAGCCCAGCCATAATATTGTTACCCTCTAGCTCCCTGCCAGCGTCTAGGCTCAAGCAAAGTTTAGCTATGTGGTAGCTGATCCCACAGCTAAACTGAGAATGCATGCCTTAGGCAGGGATTCTAGAGCATCCGCACTCATAGCAAATCCCTATTCCTTCGATGCAAGCTCCTCTACGCTGATGCTGCAAAGGGCACTGCTGGCCTTCCTACTTTGGACACCGTGCACCAGTAAAGGTGTCCAAGAGCTTCAACAATGTCTATGGTAAGCAAGACCTTTGCCCTTGTTCTGCATCATGGCTGTTTCTGCTAGTTCACTCTCTATTGTGTTTGCAGGGTGCGACTGAAGGTGTGTCTCGCCACGGTAGAAAATGCTACAATGTTGTGAAGTGATTGTCTTAATTAGCTTGGCTACTCTAGAGTGCATATCCTGTACTACCTTCTAAGCTTCTTCCCTTTACCTTACTCCCTGCACCCACAATTCCTACACACTCCCCTCTTTTACAAGCTTTTCCAACACCTGTTAAGCCCTTCTGTTTGCTCAACTGCAACGTCCATGATGTGCGTAACATAGCTTGCCACATGAGAAGCATCTGTAGGTAGGTTAATGCCCCCATGTGGATGTAACATAACTCATCCAGGGAATGGAAAACCTATCCTGCAACAAGGTTGTTTGCAAAATGTAAGTGGCAAGATAGCAAAAGGCAAAAGTGTAAGAGAGCAAAAACTCACGTGTCTAAAGCAAATGGCATGTAAGCCATTTTGTAATCACCCTCTTCAAGTGTTTCAATAAGAGGTCGAAGGTTAGTGAAAGTAAAGATAAAAACCTAAACAACTCCCTCACGAGCACTCTGACAAGGACTCTACTAAGCCTCATCTTTATCCCTTTCCTAAACCTCCTTCCTTCCTACTTTATCCAATTCCCCCACAAAAACCAATGCAACACTCTCAAGCAGAGCTAGGTGATGTCTTAATGATCACCAAACAACAATGGTAGCATTTTATCTTCTACAGTGTTTCATATTCTTTGTCAATGTCTCTTGAGCCCACCCTCCAGATGTCGACAAAGAAAGGCCAATGAAACACCCCAAATCTTCAAGGCATCCTTGCTTCACTTGGTCTTTGCAATACAGGTGGCATCATGACACTTCGACAAGAAGTGGATGTTTTGAGTTTAGGCTATACAATTTGGCAAATTTTCTAGCTGGGTAATTCGTCCAGCTGATAGCCTACACAGAAGTGATGCAGAGAGTTGTCGGTGACACTCAAAATGCATAAAATAGTTTGGAAAGTTTTCTAGTTAAGGAGTTTGCTACGCTACGCCATGCTATATAGAGTAGCAGGCTTCGGGAGACAGTTGTTCAAATAGTCAACCACAAATTGTTGCAAGACAAGGCACTATGCTACGCTATCTAGTGTAGCACAGTGTAGCGAGAGCAAGATAGGAAGGCTCAGCTTACTTGGTGATTTCCAATCACACTAAGTTAGCACCTTTGACCTTCAAAAATAGTTGCCTCACTCGACTCCAAGCTCTTCAGCAATGGCTTCTTCACCAGAAAAAAAAACTTAGCAGAAAAGTAGGCTATGTCAGTTGCTATGCTACACTACGCTATGTAGCATAGCATAGCGTAGCAACTCTACGAGAATAATGAAAGGCAGCTAAAAGGGGGGATTAGCAAGTTTGCAAGTTTTGCATTGCAAAAGGCAAGGTTTTCTAGATTGGCAACGTTTTTGAGCTGCTACGCTATGCTACCTAGCATAGTGTAGAAAATATGCAATAAATAGTCAGCGCACTTCAAAGGTTTCTAGCACATGTAGCAGGACACAATGCAAGTTTTTACTTCAAATTGATGGCTACGCTATGCTACGATGCATAGCGTAGCATGGCGTAAAAAGTTGCCACGCTACGCCCACACGCTATGCTACAAAGCATGGCATGACGTAGTAGACAGTTACGCCACATCAATGCACTTCACCTAATTGCACCATTGGCACAAATCTCCAAACTCTGATGGTGCAATTATAGCATGGCAGGTTCACAATTACAACATGGAGAGCTCGTCCAACGGATATGCACATCCAATGGTCATGCATGCCCATGCAGCATAGACAAGTCAACATAGGCCCAGGGCATGTGGCATCCAAACCACATCTTTCACATGCCCTTGTTCCTATAAAGGTCCTTTTTCCAATCTTTTTCGGTTGGATGGTTGGCAATTGAATTGGTTGGCAAGCAAGAAAAAAGTTAGCATTGCATTCCTGAGCATTGTAAACATCTTTTTTGACACTACAAATAGTTGGCAATCTCCTTTAGCATTTTGTTCTGCTGTTTCCTACTATCCTCATAGCATTTTGCATTGTTGACTCCTGAGTCTGCGTTCAAGCATACAGCTTTCTTACTCTAAACATCTTGGTTACTCTTGGGATCTCTGCGCCTACCAGCATCACACAACCAATTGTATCCACCTTGATAAAGTGATGTCATGTTCTTGAAGCGGTGCATTTTCGTAACTGCATTTTACTTTGTTTTCTTGTTTATCATTACATTTTTACATTGTTTTTTGTCCCTTTTGAATTTAAAGTTATCATTTTATTCTAGAAGTCTCGTTTTCAAATTATCCGTTTACGAAAGGTTATATTAACATTGACTAAGTCCCTGTCTGATCAACCAGACTGTTCAGGGCACCCCATTTCCATTTTATTCAACATGGCCCTCACACAGATATGGGGTTAAGACTGTCAACAACCAATGACCTCTCGGTGTTTTCCAGCCGCTGACGTTTTTGATCACTACACCTATCCCTTCATCTTCCTCTATATCAAATTCCTTCGAGTTCCCTTCAAACCAAACACTACCCAGAATCCATACTATTATGATTACTTATGCTATATCTAATTGGATCTATGCTAGAAACCTTCTCAAGAGATTAGTTTATCCTAGGGGTCCTCTTATTTATTTGCAAATTGCTAGGAATTAACCATGTAAAGCTCTTCTCAACTCAGGTTCCAATGTCAATCTAATTTCCTATGAGATGTATATTGCATGGAACCTACCTCCTCTAAATAAGAGAAATATCAAATTAGAATTGGTAGACTAGTCCATCATTGTTCCATTAGGGTTGGTGGAAGACATTATGACCATTGTCTATAGGTGGTCTTACCCTATTGATTTCCTAGTGATCAAAGTGGAGAATTACAAAGGGGACTTTCCAATTATGATGGGAAGGACATGGCTAAGCATGATTGATGCAAGAATGACCATAAGATATTTTTTTCTATAAATATCTAAAGAAAATGCATTCAAGAAGATTAAGAAGAAGTGAGTTTCATGCATTGCCTACAACGATACAGGTGCAATTGTATGTAGAAACTTTTGGTAGTGAAACCAACATCCATCTTTACATGCAAGAAAGGTGCACTAGAAGCTGATATTCAAGGGTATTTATACACAACAACCACAAAACAAGTGGGCACCCAATGATTGACTATTGATTCTTAGAGTAGCACACTTTGCATGGAACCTACTATGAGCTTCACATATGCATATGTCATAGGCATGGATGAACTAGAGCAAGTTCACCACCAGCTCTCTAATGATGCAAATGATGATACCTACGGAGAAGAGTTGGAAATTCTTGAAAATTTCAAGCAAGAGCCCCTTGAACTAAAAACTCTACTGATCAACATGGAGTATGTGTTTTTGAAAAATGGAAAGCTATTCATAGTCAATGTAAACCTTACTCTAGAATAGAAAAAGATACTATTAAAAGTGGTTGAAAAATGGTCAGCAGCCTTTGCCTAGTCATATCTTGTACTCACAAGGATTGATCCTAGGATATTCCATTATCACATCTACATTGACCTACCCGTGAAGCCAAAGAGATAGCCACAAAGGCAATTAAATCTCAAACTGAAGTAGATCATCAAGGAGGAAATTGAACAACTCCTCAAGATGGGATTTATCTATACCATTGTAGATAGCGAGTGGGTTGGTCCACTCATTATTGTGCCCAAGAAAGGTGGAAAGTGATAGGTCTACATCAATTTTTGGCTGTTGAATATGACAACATTCAAGGACCACTTTCCATTGCCATTCATTGATCATGTGTTAGACACAATATCCAAGCATTGCTACTATAGTTTTCTGGATAGTTATAGTGGCTATAACCAAATCTAGATCAAACTAGAAGACCAAGCCAAAATAACAATCACAAGTCCCTGGGGGACTTTTGCATATTGCAAGATGTATTTTGATTTGTGCAATGCCCCTGCTACATTCCAACACCTAGTCCTTTGTATTTTTCAATAGTAGATTAGTAGTGGTGTGGAAGTCTTCATGGCTTGACTTCTCCACCTATGGAGCTACATTTGAGCAAGCCTTGGACTACCTTAAGTAAGTGTTAAAATGATGTGTTGAAACAAACTTGTAGCTCACTTGGCAGAAAAGTTATTTGATGGTCCAAGAGGGAATTGTGTTGGGGAATAGAATATCACAAGCAGGAATTGAGGTCAATCCAAAAAAATTAAGGATCATCTAAAGAATAACCTATTAATAAGAAACTATTAAAGATGTTCAATCATTCCTTAGACATACTGGCTACTATTGGTGATTCATAGAGAATTTTTCTAAGATTGCAAAACCATTGGTTGAGCTGACAAAGAAAGATGCTGCATTTGTCTAGATCATAAAATGTGAAAAAGCATTCCAACAACTAAAGGAGAAATTGTAGAAACTCCAATCTGACAAGCACTCAATGAGTCCAAACCATTTCATGTTATGCTATAGGCATCAAATTATGCCTTGGGAGCTGTGCTTACACATATGGATGATAAGAAATATCCATATTACATTGACTCTGCAAGCTGAAGCATTATGGATGCATAAGTAAACTACACCACCATAGAAAAAGAATTGATGGTAGTGGTGTTTGCTTTAGAAAAGTTTAGGCATTATCTTCTTGGATACAAAGTGTTTGTGCACATGGACCACAGTGCCATTCTCTTCTTGATGAATAATCCAACTATGAGCCCCCATGTCATATGGTGGCTAGTGATCTTATAGAAATTTGATCTTACGATGGTAGATTGAAAGGGCATTAGGAATGTTATCACCAACCACTTATCTCAATTAAGATGGAATAGCAAAGAGGATGAAAAGTCACAATCTAATCTATTTCCTAATGAACTCCTCTTTATCAGGGCTATAACTAAACAATTGCCTAATGAGCCTAAATGGTATGATGGCATTCTTACGTATCTTCTTATCAAAGATATGCCACATGGGTTGGACCACTAGAAGAAACAATAGTTTCTTCACCAGGTAAAATGCTTCATGAAGATTAATGGACACCTCTACAAAGTGTGCATCGATGGCCTAGTTCAATGGTGTGTCCCTGATGCTGATTAACTATGCATTCTCCAAGATACTTATGAAGGTCCTTACAAAGGCCACTATGCTAAGGGATACATAGCCATTAAAATCCTAATGGCAAGGTACTATTGGCTGACAATCTTCAATGATGGTTATCAATATGTCCACTCTTGTGAACATTGCCAATGAGATGGTGGAATAACTGCTTGCATGGAGGGATCTCAATAATGGATTCAACCATTGGGATCCTTTAACATCTGGGGCATTGATTTTATGGGTCCCATCACATCCATGTTAAATGAAAAGGTGTACATCATAGTCATTGTTGACTATTGTATGAAATGGGTAGAATCAGTAGCCATCATTGACTATACATATCCTACTATTGTTCAATTTGCACAACAAAATGTTGTAAATGGGTTTGGTGTGCCACATGCATTAATTTCTAATAATGGAACTCACTTTACAAGAACTACCTTTCAGAAGCTCATACAATGCTTGGAGGTTAAACATAAACTCATAACACCCTACTTCCAAGCCAATGGTCAAGCTAAGGTTACCAATAGGGAAAACACAAGGATTCTAACAAGAATGGTTAGAAAATATAGGAAAGACTAGAGCATGAAACTCAAGGATAACATGGAAACTTCCTATTGGCTATTCTTCCTATGAGCTTTTATAAAAAAATTTACCAACACTTCCTATTCAATCCAAGCTCCATACACTTTTAGTAGTATGTGACCTTGACCTTGATTTAAGTCTAGCACAAAAAAAAAGATTAATGAATCTCAACTTGCTAGACGAAAATTGATTGGTGGTCCTATCATCTAATGAGTTGCATAAGGCATTTAACAAAAAGCATCATGACCTTAAAATAAAAAAAGTCAAGTTTCAACTGGGAGATAAGGTCCTCTACTAGAATCCCACACATGTACCTCAATGAACTAAGTTCCAAACATTATGGATAGGACCTTACATAATTTATGAAAATTTTCCTTCTGGGATCATGATAAGCTACAAACCTGAGAGCCTATACAAGAAACATGTAGTTAACATACAATGAATCAAACCTTTCCATGAGAATAAGCTAGCAAATACAACAAATGCCTCATCAAATGAACAAGCATGCTCAATATTTTAGATCTCCTCCTTTCAACTTAGTCATGGGGGAGATGGCCATCAATGCTAACTATATAAGAAAATCCTCAATTTTTCATATTTTTTTGAACCACCATTAGTATATTTGCTATTTCTTGAATATTTAACATTTTCTTTTATATTTTGTTTTATTCTGATGCATTTTTCTAACTTGTTGTTGATAAGTGCTAGGCATAGTGGTAATTCATTACTTAACGATGGTATGTACTATTCAGTTATTTGATTATTGGTATATAGATTCTAGCTTTAAATTTTTTTATGGATAATTAGCACATGGTTTCTTTTTCATGCAATAGGTAGTGAGTCCACAACATCCAACCATCCACAAACTCTATGGTTTTCCTTGTTCTAGAAGTGTTTAGTCTCATTTTCATTAATAAAACTTTAACAAGCCTCTAACTTTGGTAGTTTTCAGATTTGAAAAAGATTCAAAGGTTTGAACAAGGTGTGATTTCAAGGGAATTCAGTATTCTTTGTACTTTTCCACTTGCTTGGATGTATGTGTGTTTTCATTGATTTCTTACCATTCCATGTCGACTAATAAAAGGAAGTTGAATAAGTCTTTGCATGGTGTGGTCACCATCAAATAATAATAATAATAATAATAAATGTTGAAAATTCAAAGCACATCCCTTAGAAAAAATAAATAGACTACAATCATTGGTTATGGGATTATAAAGACATGTTACCAATGCTTGAAGGTCCCCTCTAACTAAGGCTCTTCCTCGCTTCCTACTTCTCTTTTCTTCTCTAATAAGGAATGATGGTTGTTCTATGGAAGTACTCTTGTATTTCAAGGGGGTGAACTAGTCTTAGAATGATGATGTAAAGTCATTGAATGTGGTTGGTTTTGATTTGGAGTAAGTATGGATCTTATCAAGTCATTAACCATAAAATGCACAAGGGACTTCATGTGACCTTAATTAGGAATTCCATTCCACTCTGTCCCTTTCTTTTACCTATGCTTTCGATGTCTCACCTCACTACCAGTTTCATGTTTTTGTTTGATGTCTTGGTTTGATGTGTCAAAATTCTTAGGTAGTTTCTTTTGATTTTTTGTATTCAACTTTCTATAACTATTAATTATCCATGGAGCCCAAAAACTATTTTGAAGTTATGCAAGGGAAATAAAAGGCCTCTACCTACTTTGGGAAGGGCCCACTTACATATGTTTTGGTTGGATTAGTTAAGTTCTTTACCCTTAGACATCCTTATAATCTAATCCTTTTGTTTACCTCATCAATGACATCCAATTATGTGCATCTTCACAATTTTTTTCAGTGAAACCTTTTATTGTTACTATTGTGAATTCTTAAACCCTCTTCAAGCATTTCATCACATTTGGACTTTTCCAAATTATTAATGTTATGCTTATTCATTTAAACTTATTTTTTAACTTTCCTGCTAACACTATTAACTAAATCCATTCACCATAATCACAACTTAGCCAAGTGTAACCATCGATGGGATAAGGAACTTCAAAGCTATATGTTACACATTTCATACTAATCCATGATTTTTTTGTTCTTGTAGTGGGACATGCGAATTAGAAGCAGGACTATCTTCATCAAAGGATAAGTAGCAGCACCATGTGCCAAGGATTATTTATGATCATTGAATCTTCTTCCATGCTCTTCAAGTGCCAAGAGGAGTTGGATGTTAGTTTTGTCTAGGGTGTTCTCTTCTCTTATCATGAACACTGAATTTTGTAAAAGATTGTACTCCATACACCTAGGCACTTAGAGTCTATTTGTCCCATTTAAGTTAATTTGTATGTCAATTAGTAATCCCATACTTATCCAATATTTTATAGGGAACTTGTTTCTCCTCTTCTTCACTTGAAGACGAGTTTTTATTCAATCATGGGGTTATGAAGAATCATGTTTTGATTGTCTTTGATATTGGATGTTCAATATCATGGTGTCAATATCTGACACTCAATATTGGGCCTTAGGATTCGATGTCAAATATTTGATATTGAAAGGTATATGCTAGCCTATAAATATAGTAATTAGACTCATGATTTTCATAAGGTTTTTGTCATAGCATAGCGAAGCTCTTGCAGTTTGTTTTCTCCAAAGTTAGAATATTTTTTGAGTGCTCACAGGAGGATTCTACGTGTGTATGGATCTTTGTTCGAACACTAATGTACCTAAGCACAGTAGTGTGATGGTAATAAAAATGAATCCTTTTGATAATCCTTGTAGCACTGAGAATAGATTAATGTTTCCTTTAATGCATTTGATATTCATGCACTTTACTTTAATGCACTTTAATTAGGTAGTTAATTTCTAGTTGGTAATGAACACAAACATGACCACTCTAAGCATATGTGTAGTGCTTAGTAACCCAAAAATGCTTAACATTTGGTAACCTAGCAATGCTATATGCATTCAGGATGTGTCTGGAGAGCAGAAATGGGTACTTATGTTAGGCTAGTTAGGCAGTAGATGAATTAGATCTTAAAATTACTCTACGTTTTATTTTGGTGCTAGGAAATTAAACTTACAAAATATAAAATGATAAAAATCACATAACTCTATTGCACTTAACCATATACTTGAACCTCACAAGTGGAACTGAGAAGATAATGATCATTCCAATTAAATTTCACTTCCTTGAAACTACTGTACTTAAGAACTTAAGGTCTATGGAGTTTGACCAGATCATGCATGAATGCTTATAATTTGTATGGTTAGACATAAGTGTACCTCATCACTCATTAGAAGATAATCATAATGTTTCTATGTAACTAAAAAGGATCTAGAAACTTTCTCTATGAGGGTTGAAAGGAAGGATGTAAAGCATACTCCCTATGTGTGTGTGGTATGAAATTTAGTTGAAAAGAACTAAATTTCTTTTTACTGACAAAACATGCCCTTTGAAGTCTATATGGTTTTTAGCACTCATTATTTAGAGGGATTTGATATAATTTACAAAAGGATTTCAATGGAATCATGAAAATCCTTGAACTCCCTATTTTGTCTTTATGGTGACCGAAAATGTCCATGGCTGGAACACCAAGGGGTTTGCATGTGCACACCCTTGATCCCACCTCCATGTGAGGGCCTCTGCTAGAAAATGAGGGCAAAGTTCCCTAGATGATTGTGCCAATTGAACAAGAATGTTGACGATTGCACTGAGGTATCAGGTGTAGCCAACGGGTGGCATGGTTAGCTGAAATGCGGGTGTTGATGTTCCAAAATAATGCTAAGCATTCTAAGGGTATTTTTGGCCATGTCGAGGCTAGCTCAGCCTAAGCGTGGTGAGGTTTCCTGAAGTGAGGATGATGATGAAAACATGCAAAAATATGTAAAGTAGAAAGGAGATGTGAATGCAATGCTAAAATGTCAAAGAAAAGTGTATAAAAAATGCTTAAAAATGTTGAGGAGTTTGAGAGAGAGAATGTCACCACCCCAAATGGGAAGCATAGCAATTACAAAAGAGAGGTGAGAAGGTATGCAGTGTGTAGATAGGCATAGTAGCAATGTAGTCATAGTCTTTGGGGTATCTTGGGGTGAAGATCGACATCTTCTACAAGGTCTATGCCTACTAGGTTGGCTATCGTGGTGTCCTACAGGTTGTAGTGTGCTAGAGTGTTGAATGGGATGCAAAGGTATTGCCAAGGTGCTGATATGCTTCGGTATGTAGGATGCTCAAGGTGCCTTAGGCACCAAGTGGTACTCTAAAAATTCTAGCTGCTAGTTAAATTTACCAACAAAATTCTTCAAATTTCCACTGCTAAAATGAATTTCCAACCCCTAGAGAGTGGAATGTAAGGGTATTTATAGGCTTAGGATTAGTATGAAGTATGAATCAAGTACCACGCAACAAAGGGGTAGGTGGGGCTACACTGACCTCTATCATTCTCCCACTAAAGTAACTGTTGCTACACTCTAGTGTGCTCTAATGGACTCCAAGAAACTACCAGACTGTGACTACATTTCTAAGACTACATGTGCCAAGGTCATAATGTATCTAAAACTAATGCAAAATAGTACAATTTGGAGGCTACGCTCTAGGACTACACTCTTCCCTCTCTTGAGTGGAATCGAGTGTTGGTACAATTTAGGGACATAGGGGGTGTAAAAAAAAGTGCAAGTTGTTGATCCTACTTGCTAGAGGAGTGTTGGAGCTAGAATGAAGGCCTGTGTTAAGCTCTAGAAGCTTTTGGAGGCAGTTCCATGTTACTACTCTAGCTATGCTCTGGAGCATAGCCAAGCAGTTAGGAAAATTTTGCAAAAAATTTGAAGTGCAATGTTGCCACACTTGCTACACTCATGAGTGTAGCAGAAAGGGAGAGGGTGTAACATGGAAACTTAGAAGAAATATGGTAAAAATTATAGTCCTTATCTTTAATATGCTAGTTGAGCTCAGGAGCATAGTAGCACAGGCAGCTTCAAAAGTTAGAAAATATACTGAATGACTCTTTCATGTTGAGCTAGCTTAATAGCTTCTAGTTTGACACTTTAGGAAAACTAGCCATTGAAGTGAGTGCTATGTTGGCTATGCTTTAGAGCATAGTAGGAAGAATGGGAGCATAGCACAACACTTAGAAAATGTTTTGCAACTATTATCGATACTTAGAAAATTTCTCAAATCTAGTTCTATGTTGCATGCTATGTTGGCTACGCTCTAGAGCATAGCCCCAGTAGTGGAAGTGTTAGCCAAACACTTAGAAGAAATTTTCCTCATGTTAACACTTAGAAAAATTTGCTATTGCAGTGTTGTTGTCCAAATTGGATGGTGTTTCATTGGGCCTTCTTTGTTGATATTTGGAGGAGTGGCCCGAGAGATCTTGACAAAAAATAAGAAACACGATAGTAGGCATAGCACAAACATTACTCATTGGAACCTAATTAAATGATGCTTCACTAGGCTCAAGAGTTCTAAATAAAATGGTATGCTAAGGGTAATGGATGTAGGGAATTGGGTTGGGAATAGCAAAGGAGAAATGAAATGCAAATGATGTATCATGTTGCAAGAAGTGGGATTAGCATGGCTAACCATGATCATGGCATCAAGCTATCTTGTTGCCAAAATAATGGCCTCTTGTCGGAGTTCTTATGAGAGAGTCATTGCCCATAGAATTGGAATGGTTTACCCATGACATGTTGGCCTCTTGTCGACGTGCTTATGAGAAGGTCGTTGTGAATTTAGGGTTGGACTAGTTGCCAAATTGCAGCTTTGTGAGATTTTTCTTAGGGACATGTTTTACCCCTTTTTCTCTCTTTTTTTTTTGAGTTTTATGCTTTTTTCTTTTGCTTTTTACATTTTTCTTTATAGAATGATATCTATAAGATGCTTATCATCAAATGGACTACGTGCCACTCGATGGGCTTTGCTTAGAGGCAACCATGTCGCATCTATAGGACAGGTGTTTCCTCCTTAGGGATGAGTTATGTTACATCCACCTGGGCTTTGACCAGCCCACAGAGGCTCCCCATGGAACATGTTGCATTATGTCCATCAGGGATTCTATGGTAAACTGAAAGAAGGGTGTCATGTGCATCAGAGAAATTGACAAGTAAGGTAAGAAATGTAAGGTAAAAAGGTAAATGCGAATAGGGTATGATAGGATAATACGGATGTGCACTCTCTAGTGGCTTGGTGAGTCCAACCATGCACATCAGAGTAATGTGGTGACTTGCTGCTACAATGAAACATGCCTTTGAGTGACCACCTCCAGGGCTTCATCCTACAAACATAATGCAAAGAAAACAAGAGAACAACCATAAAACATGTGAAATAAAAGCAAACTTCTAGTTGCAAAGGTGCTGTAAGTGTCACAAGTGCTAGACCAGTTGTAAGATCTTGTAGTGCCAAAGAAAGAAGGCCAGTGTAGATGTGGAGCTAGAAAGCTACAAAAGCTCTAACAACCACACAAGAAGCAAGCACCCAAGGGAGGATGATGAAGTAGCTAAGGACAATGGTGATGCAAGTGTTCGAGAATCCACACTAAGGACAAGAGCTTAGAAATCTAGCAAGATGATAGGGAGCCATGTTGCTAGATGCACTTCCAAGCCCAAGCAATGGTGAGGGCTGAAATATGGTAGTGTTGTGGCTAGGCCACAGTACTACTAGGACTCCAGCTGATGATGCTAATGGTGAGAGCTCAAACCAATAATGAAACATCCAAGATCAATGATGCTATCAGTGCAGCATGGGGGTAGTACTACTGGTGATGGTGGCGATAATTTTGGAAGGTTAGCAAAATGCCCAAGGGCATCTCTAGCAGATCAACAAAATTCCATAGGTGATAATGTAGAAAATGTTGCAGAGCTTTTTCTTGATGACATGAACTCCATTATATAACTACAATGCCCCATCCTACCTTGTCCATAAGACATGGGTGAATGACAAAGGATCAGAAGTATTTATGCTCACTTGCTCATAGAATGGTGCATGTTGAGCTATGTGTGTTGAACTATGAACCTAGTTTAAGGTCCTTGTAGACTATATGTTGTGCTAGTTTAACATCCTAGTGGATCACAAACCCAATTTAAGGTCATGAAAAATTGTGATGCACTAGTTTATAATCCTATCAAATTGTTGTGTGCTAGTTTAACATTGTAGTGGATGATGAATGTTATGCCAGTTTAATGTCATGATGTAAAGATGAGCTATGCTAGTTTATAGTCATAGTGGACTATGCTATGGATGTTAGTTTAGTGTCATACCCCAATGACAAGCTATGTCATTTTAAATTCATAGTGAACTTGTTGTGCCAGTTTACATCATAGCAGACAAGTGTACTATGGATGCCAGTTTAACGTCATAGCCCAAGGACGATTTGTGCAAATATAATTTTTTAGCAAATACTTTGTGCTAGTTTAATGTCATAGCAGATGCTCTTTACTAGTTTGGCATCGTAGCAGATGCTCTGCACTAGTTTAATGTCATAGAGGATGCTCTACTCACCTTTTTTTTTAGTAATGCATCTTAGGCATAGTAAGGCTTCAAGTAGGAATGGTTGATCAGATTAGCAAATTCGTTGCCATCTCGATTAGCAAGCTTGAATTCTTGATTGTGATAGGCCTTGGTGACCAAGAAAGGCCCTTCCCATTTGGTTAAAAGTTTATCTACAAGTTCATGAAAGACCTTGAGGACTAAGCCACCCCCCCCNCCCCCCCCCCCCCCCCCCACCGCTTGATCAAGAATTGATGTTGATTGTGGTAGTGCCTTTGCCATTGCTTCTCATGGTACCATTTGATGCAATCAAGCATCTACATGTGCTCCTCCTCTATAGAGTTAAGGTTAATGGTTCTCAGCTCGTCATTCTGAGCCTTGTCAATGAAGCCTACGAATATCATGTGAAGTGATGGAACCTATAATTCAAGAGGCAAAATGGCTTCAAACCCATACACAAGGGTATATGGTGTCTTAACTATTGTAGTTTTGCATGTGATGCGATGGGCCCATAGTGTGTAGACTAGCTACTCATGCCATCATCATTTTCTATTGCTAAGTATCTTCTTCAAAAGGTTTATGATGACCTTATTTGTGGCCTTCACCTAGCCATTTGCCTATGGGTAGTATGACAACGAAAAGGAATGCTTGATGCCAATGTATTCACAAAAGGATTTGGTCTCTACACTACTAAATTATGGCCTATTGTCTATGACAATGGTCATGGGTAAACCAAATTAGGTCACTATATTGTCTAAGATGAATTTGCAAACCTATTGTGATGTTGTCTTCCTAAGAAGAATAACTTCAACCCATTTGGTAAAGTATTCTGTTATGGTTATGATGAAGCTATGTCCTACAGTGGACTTAGGTGTGATCAGCCCTATGATATCCAACCCCTAATGTTCAAAAGACCACATGATCTATTTGGTATGTAGTTCAATGGGTGGCACATGCACTAAGTTGCCATGCTATTGACACACATCACACATCTTAACCTTGGAAACACAATCACACTCCATGTAAGGCCAATAGTAGCTTAAGAATCTAATTTTCAATGTCATTACCCTAGGTGCTATGTGGCCTCCGCATAGTCCCTCATGGATTTGATCAATGATCATTTGTACTTCATGGTTGCTAACATAGGCCAGTAGTATGCCATCATAGAATCTATGACAAAGCATGCCATCACCTACAATGATGTACTACTATGACTGTCTTTGCACTACATCCTTTTGAGCAATGGTTAGATGTTACAAAGGCTCACCCTGTTGAAGGTATGCTTTAATGTCATCGTATCATTCTTGTGTGTGAGTTGTGCTTATTGTGGCTACTAATGTAGTGTTGATTACTTACATGATAGGCTTGGCACCTTCCACTATTGAAGTGGGCAAGGCATGAAACATTTTAGGTGCAATGCTCAAGGCTACCATAGCTAATGCGTTGGCAATGGCATTCTCATTGTGGGGAATGTGTTGGATATTTACAATTGCAAACCATCAGAGAAAATGCTTCACCAAGTCACAATGAGATTGTAAATGTTGTGCTTTACAATTGTAAACGTCTATAACTTGGTTGATGACTAATTGCAAACCACCTTGGATTGCTATGTATCATATTCCTAGGTCATAATCTATTAGAATAACTCTAAGGAGACCTTCATACTTCACTATGTTGTTAGTTCAAGGAAATGCAAAGTGATATGCGAAGGGTCAGATCTCCTTGGAGGGAAACATGATTACAATAGCGACACTACCCCCTTGATAAGTTGAAGCATCATTAAAGTGTAAAATTTCCTCAACCTTGGTAGGCACTTGGCTTATACTACTAACATGCTCATTTGGAAATTCCAAGTCTATCATTGCTTGATCATTTATTGGTGAAGCTGTGAGTTGTGTAACTATTGCTTGACCTTTGGTTGATGCTTGCACTATGTAATGTAGGTAAAACTCCATAGTTATTTCTTTTCACCATGCAATTTGACTAATTTTATAGATATTCATTGTGATTTCTTAAAGTACATTGTTTTTGTAGATGAGGTTGATCTAGCTATGGAAAAGATAGTGTCTCCACTTCTTACATGCAAAGACTACAGCGAGGTAGCTCTTTTCTACATCATTGTATTTTGCTTCATGGACCACTAATGCATGGCTTAGGTAATATACAGGGACCTTTGAGCCATCGTCTCACTTTTGATAGAGAAAATAAGTGATGGATGTGTTAGAAGTTACAAGGTAGATGTAAAAAGGTTTATCTCCTTGTAGAGGGTAGACTGTTGGAAGTTGAGCCAGCTCCTATTTGAGGTTGTCAAATGCCTCTTGATGTTGAGTTGTCCACTCAAAGTGGACTCTCTTTTGGAGAAAATTTTGCATTGGTTGTAGCTTATCAGTCAATCATGTGATAAACCAATGTATGAATTGCAATATGCCTTGTAACCCATGTAGCTCCTTAAGGTTAGTTGGCAATGCTAAGTTAATGATGGCCTTAAACTTATCAAGGTCTACATGTATACCTACTTTTGATACCACAAAGCCTAGCATGCAATCCATCTAGAAACCAAAGACATATTTCTTAGGATTCAGCCTAAGGTCATGTCTAAGGAAAAATTTAAGCACATGATGCAAGTGATTTGCATGATCATGTGCCATTTTGGACTTAACTGCTATGTCATCAACATAGTCATTAAGCAAGTCTAACAAGTAATCACTAAAGATGTATGTCATGGTGCGTTGGTAGGTTGCTTCTACATTCTTTAGTCTTTAAAGCATCATTGTATGACAAAGTGTACCTGAGGGAGTTAAGAAGGTTGTACTGAGTTAGTGCTTAGGATTGATCTAAATTTGGTTGTATCCAGAGAACTCGTCCATGAAGGACAATAAGGCATAACTAGCCATAATATCGACTAGTTGATCAATACTAGGTAACAAGAAATAATCTTTGATGGTTTCCTTGTTTAGGTCCTAGAAGCCTATGCAAATGGGTATGCTTCTATTTTTCTTGGGTCCAACCACAATGTTGGAAAACCAGTTTGCATAGTCAACTACCCAAATGAAACCAACCTTGTAGAGCTTGGTGATTTCATCATGAACTACCAACGCCACCTCAAGCCTAACCTTACAAGCTTTCTATTTAACTAGTTTTACATGAGGATCAAGGATGATGTTATGTTGCACTATGCAAGGATCTAGGCCTAGCAGGTCCTTGTAGGACCATGTAAACACCTTGATGTTGTTGTTAAGAACTTTAACAATGCTTTGGGTGTGCTAAGGCACTAACAAGAGAGTAAGTTTTAGTGTCTTTTCCTTGCCACTGAGTGTTCCTACAGGGACTTTGATGAGGGGATCCTCAGTAACATCTTCTATCTCTAGATTGAGAGCCCTAACTAGATGGTTGGGCCAATCTAATAGTGCTTTTATGGATGTTACATAGTCATCATAGGTTGTGGGCTCTAGGTTTATGCATTGGACATCAATGCATTAGATGAGGTCACCATGAGGTTTGATGAGGACTAGAGGTGAATGAAGATGCTCACATGTACTCATGTTGTAATCTTGTGACATATCCTATAAAATAACTAGAAATAATGTTAATCCGCACCTTTCTTAATAGAGTTACAATGCATAAGATGAGGAAAGAAATGTAACGAATAATTACCTAAGTGTGCAAGAGTGGACATTAGAAAAGCAAATATGTGAGCTAGTTTCAAGCCTCATCAGGTCATGCATCACTAGTTTAAGGACTTAGTGGACCATCATTAGTGTAAAATGTGTTGGTTCAAGCTAGGAAAAGAGTGCCTAGAATGTAGAATTAGGCTGGGCATTTGCTGGGCAACTAGAAAAATCTCAAAAAGCTTTCCAAGTCTAGGGATTGTTAGAAAAATTTTCGAAATTTTTCTAACTCTGGCTACTACACTCAGCCCTTGATACACTTGCTCCATTGCTATGCTCCTCAATAAACTCAAGAAAATTTTCCTAAGTGTGGAAGCATCAGTGTAGTAGGTGGTGCATTTAATTATCCCAAGAGGGTATATATGCACGATTCACTAAGGGTAAACTATCATTTTCTAGAGTGAGAATGAGGAATTATAGAGCATAGCATAGTTTGAAGTAGGAGTGATAGCTAGAGCATAACAATTGGAGCCTAATATCTAGAGTGTAGCACCAAGATGATGTGTGACAGTGATCGTCAACACCCTAGACTCACCAATGTGGAAGAAGAAAGATGAGCCCTGGAATGCCTACCGTGGGTGTACGTGGAGGAGAGGATGGCATAGCTGATTGCAAGGTACACTTGCTACACTCACCCCTTGTGATCATTTTGGTTTGCTCATATTCTTTATTCCCTTATCTAATGTTGGGGTTTGAGTTCTGGGGTGGCCTACCTTGGCATGTTGCCTTGGTCACCTTGGAAATCATGGCCAAAGAGAGAAAATGTGTGCATGAGTTGTGGGTTTGTGTTAGCATTTTTTTTTGGTTTTGTTTTTGTGTCAAATGAGACAAGGGGCAACATGTGAGCTACAAGGGTTTTGGATTTTCTAAGTTCCTAGGTTGTAGCTTGATATGGCATCTAGGAGGAGTGCACATGTGCAGGGCAAGGGATTTACATTTTGGTGCTGCATGAGGATGATGCACAAGTGAAGAAGGAGTTTGCATTTTGCATAGGGTTCCTACAAATTTACATTTTTTTTAAGGACCAAGGTAGGGAACAAGGAAAAATAGTAATTTTGCGACCATGGCTAAAGTAGCTATAGCCTAGAAATGAGGGGTCATGAGAACCCATCATTCCTCCCTTTTCTTCATTAATTTCTCATGGTGCATGGGATGTGGGCTATGGTGACACAAAATTGTGCTAGGGTTCTATCCCTTATCTTACAACAATGTTTTTCTTTTAGATTTCGGTGGTGAGTTTGTGCATGATGCATGGTCACAACTTCCTAATTTTTAGTGCAGTGAGGCAAAACAATGGAGATGAGGGTTATGCTGTTATGGCTAAGGATGGCCATAGTTGAGGAAAGGGGCTTTGCAACTACTGATTTTCCGTGATGTAAGGACAATGCAAGGTGAAGACAAAGGGATGGTTAGGTGTCATAGGGACATGGAATGCATGAGGAAAGGAAAGGACCAACGACATGGACATAGGGGTGGTAGTCATGGAGAGGGGGTGAGGGGGGCTAGGGGATCGCCAAGACCACAACCATGGTGAGCACCTTAGCACATGCTATCAGCATGTGACAAAATTGGATGGTATGGTGAAAGAGGCATGGTGCCCAGGATGATAGACTGGTATGGTGATGGAGGTTTAGGTGCTAGAGGCTACGCTCCCTAGAGAGTATAGCTAACACTTTGACAAAATTAGTTAATTTTTGGATGCAGTGGGATGTCATGCTCCTGGAAATTAGAATTTTTTATGTTAATTTTTGCTTATTTTGGTGCTACACTCTCTAGGGAGCATAGCCAATAGTTGGAAAATTTGATAATTTGTTTATGGCTACACTCCCTAAGGAGTGTAGTAGATAGTTAGAATTTTCTTTGAATCCCATGCTACACTACCCAAAATTAGAAAAAATTAGAAAAAATTTCCAAGTGTAAAGTTGAAATGCCAGACATGAAAAATGCTAAATATAAGACTTCTAAGGGTAAGAATGCTTCATGTGAAACAAAACACTAAATGCACAAAAGCTTCACCAAAATGCCAGTCTTGCAAATTGAATGTATAGATGCTAGAACATTCAATCTAAGTTGGTGCAAACAATGCAAATGTGAAGTAAAATGCTAATACTATGTTAACGTTGTACCCCAATGAGCACTAAGTGCATCAAATGTGTGTTGACATACTATACTCGCAAGGCCATATGGGGGACCCTAAGGATATATTTCTAGGTTATGCTATTTTGGGCTAAATCTACTAATTTTTGTTAAGTGTAAGTTAATATTTTATCCCAAAATGCAATCTATTATGCACTAACTCTACATTAATTTTTTTCTTGCAATGGTAGAGTGCTATTGAAGCCTATCTTAGTGCTCATGGAGCTCATTGATGTTCTATCCTATATCAATGAGCCCATGCCCAACATGCCTACACCTAATATGAAGTTAGGTCATCAAGTGGTGTAGTTTTGGCTAGGGGTATCTAAATTCTTGGCTTACCTAATACAATGCTTTAGTGTGATCATGTGATCACACTTGGCAATGGAGGCTACAACTACCATCACTGAGACATTATTTGTTGAGGCCAACTAGGACATATTGAGATTCATGTTTAATGAGCCCATAATGTATGGTGATCGAGAAGGTGGCCCAAGACTAGGTTCCAAGAACATTCATCCCTTAGCTAGGATCTAGAGCATGCTAGAGTTCTCTTGTTATAATAAGAGAAACACCCTTTTCATTGTCATGTCCATGTATACAGTCTTCTAGAACCCACATGGGACTATATATTATGTCGGAGGGTAAGTGCTCTTACTTTTCATTATGTCTCATTGTTATTGGCCATGCTAGATTTGCTAACTGCTAACTATGAATGTTTAATGCTAGGTTTAAAGTTGATGATGAGGGACTTCATGATGAAATAGGGGCCCTTGGTTTGACCCATACCATGCTAGAGGTATTTTCCTCTAGTCCAAGATTTCAGGAGGTAGTTATTGAACATGTGAAAAAGGACTTAGAAAACTACCCCACCTAGTACCCAAAGGCATTCAAGTAGTGTTGGACCTATGATTCACTTGACAAAGGAAGGGCTAGCGGTAAGCCTATCGTCAGAGAGCTTGTTGTACCACCACCTCTGTTAGGCACACTGTTTGTTCCACATGCATATTCGTTATGTTAACTTGACTTTTATTGCTTGTTCTAATGCACCCACTGATGGCATGATGCTAACATTACATTTTCCTATGTTATAGCTACCATTACTTCAACAGAGGTGATCATGGTCACCAATGGCCATAGTGTGGCCATCCTCATTATGAAGTGTAGTGATGTAGAGGGGGAAAAGGAGTGGCTATGCCAACAGGCCTTAAAGGATTTGACTAGTTAGGTTACATGTGCTAGGTTGATGGACCTTTTCTTGGCCCTCAGCCCAAGCACACCAGTGGCTGAGATGGTGACCATCATTGACTCCTTCAGCCATGATGCCTATTGCTTTGTCACTCACGTGCACGGAGTGAGGGTAGTCTTGGACCTTAGTGATGCTTTCTTTGCTAACTTCTTTGGCCTCCCTTCTAAGGGCCCATCAATCATTGACAAGCCTAACTGAGAGGTGGACTAGAGGGAAGATATTGAAAAGTGGATAGGGATCACTCACTCTCATAAAGGCATCATGGTTGGAAACTTGCATATGCCTAAGGTCCAAAGGCTTTACCCTCTTTTTTGTACCCATGCCTTTCCTAAGCTGCTCTCCTAAGGAAAAGTCCTTAGGGTGGAGTAGGCATGGATGATGTGGAAGGTCATAGAGGAGGGTACCAAGATTAACTAGTCCTCCACTATCATCATTGGACTACAAGTGAAGATTACCAAGCTTTGTCACAACATCCATGCAAGGTCTTACTTTCACTTTGCTTTTTTTTGCAGCCTACCTAGAAAGGCTTGCAAAGTTCCTAGTGATTAGAGATAGTGGACGTTGGGTCATGTAGGATTGTGGGTAGCTATCTAAGCCATGGGTTAAGCACTTCACCATCACTCATGTGCAATACCCTCTAGAGGAGATTGAAAAGTCATATTTAGTTACAACAAAGGCACATCTAGGGAGGGTATTCCCATGATAGTGTAGGCCAATGTCCACAAACTATTGTTGGGGATGCAAACAAGGTTGAGCGATACATTGTGGAGATAGTAGGATTCTCCAAGGTAAAAATCAAGAGGTCATGTCCAACAAAGGAGATCCCTCCTATGGTTGAATAAGCAGGCACCAAGAAATCCTACCTTAAGATACCCGCACTTCATTCAGTGGTTGTAGGTTAGTGTACATCATGGATGCATTTGGACCATGTTTTTTTTTATATTATGCTAATACTGCTACACTATGTTTGTGCATTAGGCAAGAGGGTTGATGAGTGGCGAGGTACCCCTACACTCAACCATATGAATACAAGCGTAGCACGCGTGATCTAGTCGAATGCCATAGACTAAGTGCCTACACGCCTCATGGAACACTTAAGGTTAGGCATTTGTTGTCTTCCCAGACTTGTGGTTTTCATGGTGTATGGTTAAGTAAGTCCGAGGTATATGCTTTTTATATATTTTTATGTTTTATGTCTCCTATGCTATTGAGGTAAAGGATTGAGAAGACTAATTACTAAATTTAACTAACTAACTAACTAAGTCTTAATTACCTAGCGTCAGCATCCATTCCCACTTACTGTACACACCCTGAACCGATGCAACCATGGCTACCAAACGCTAATCGTTACTGGGATCACCACGCATAACGCACGTGCTCGAAGTGGTCGTACTAAGGCACTTAACTAGGAGGAAAGGGTTGAGAGAATCTAATATAGCCTAAGCATAATGAGCATCTATTCCTTGATCATCCATACACATCCTTATATGCTAGTAATCAAGTCGTACTCATTTCGCATTACTAGGAGATAAGGGTGAGAGAGAAAGTAATAAATAACATTAAATAAAATCCTATTCCATGCACTACAAGGTTTCTCTAGGAAGTTTGTCTTTATTTCCGTACACAACTTGTGTTCAGGTACAATGTTGCTCGAATAAAGATCCATTCACTTTAGGACTCCTACTGCAGGCACATGGAAAATATTCTATCTCTGGAGTGATCAATCTGCCAGAGTTTTCCTACTTCTAGCCTAGGATGAGGAAATAAGGGAGAGCCACCTCTTATTTATAGATTTTACAGTGCACCATGATATCGCGTACGTGATATTGCAAGGGACGACGCAATATCGCATGGGATGCAATATTGCGAAGGCCGCGATATCGCGTACATAATATCATGGCCCATGTGATATTGCGTCTCATCATACCCCCATGAATGAATGAAAACTCATCCTTGAGTTCCTTACAAAATATTGGGAAGGTATGGGATTATTGAGATGAATGGAACTAATGGGATGACATGTGAACGAATCATCATTACAAGACTTGACAAAACTGGTGTTCATGACAACAAGGGTGAACACCTTATTACATTAACATCAGGCCTTATTTAGCAGCTAAGAAAGAGAGAGAGAAAGAAGTGTTTCTACTACCAATGACTGGATTACGCCTTTGTTGTCCATCCATAAGCACATCATTGATCTTGCTCCTTGCATAGCTGCTTCAACACTACTCCATTCCATGTGTTCCTTCTAGATCTAATTTGTTGTTGCATGATTTCCATCTGCACATACAACATAATCTTATATTAGCAAGGGTAAATGAATCATCATGTAATGAATACCTTGCTTCGGTGTAAGTCCATTGGCTAGGTTGTGGTATGGCTGATTGCGAATCTGGAGATATAATATTGATGACTACTGAAGGTGTAGGGGTTAGGAAGAAATCAAAAAAAATTGGGGCTAGGAGAAAATCAAAAAAATCGGGCCCCGTACCCCCATGACTAATCGTGAACCTCCGATAGCGTTAAAATGGAAAAAGAAAAGGAACAAGAAAGAGGAGGAAAAGGAGACAACTATAGCATTGATGAAATAAATGTGAAGATGGAAATGAACAAAATAAAATTAATTGCAAAAATGTTAGGGGAATGAAATTAACTAGTGCACCAAATAGGAATGTTAGTGGGTCCTCCCCAAAGTAGGCTCATGCCCTTAATGCCCTGACAAACCCACGTTCAAAGAGTCCATAGGCTCTGGCAATGTCATTTGGAACAAGAGTTAAAGTATTAACCACAAGAATTTACCAAAAAGAAAACAATGCATCAACCAAAATATGTACACTAATGATGCAACTGGCAATGAGGTGAATAATGGAGAGAAAGGTGGAGAGAAGAGAATGGAATGGAATCCCAAGAACAAGGTGGTGTATAGCCCCTTGTGGATTTCATGATTAATGTAACTTGGCAAGTCTCATTCCAACTCCGACCTCAAACAAACCACATCTAGTGACTTCACATTAATACATTTGGCCAATCCATCCACTTGAAGGAACATGAATGCCTTCTCCAAGAGTCCCCACCATTCCAACAAAACAAAGGAGGAGAGAATGGGAAGTGAGAAGGGCCTTAGTTAGAGGGAACATTTTTAGTTCCATAACCAGTGCTTGTAGCCCAATTTTATTTCGTGTAAGGGATGTGCTTTGAATTCTCACTTTTTTTGTGTTTTATGTGTTTATGTGTGAGAACCACACCATGCAAAGACTTTGTTATTTTTATTTGCTCAGCTTCCCAATGATTGAGTGATGTCGAAATGGCAAGAAAACTCAAGAAGAAAACATCCAAGCACCCAAGAGAATGGCCAACACAAATGCACCAAGTTCCCTTGAAGTCACACCCTTTTCAATCCTTGAGTTCTTCCTTAGTTTGAGAAATATCCAGTCACTGATTTGTTAAAGTTCTTATTATGAAGGGGTCTGTACATTTCTCAGCCAAGAGAGACCATAGAACTGGTGGAGGAATGGATGAAGTGAACTCATTGCCTGCCATATCAAAATAACATATCTTAGTATCAACATTGTGACTTAAGGGTAAAAACCAAACATTAGCAATCAACATGAAAAACAGTTCATACCATCATTTTGAACACTTATTGGTGACAAACTTATAGCGTGGATAACACATACACACACAAAATAAAAAAGTATAACGATGATGTAAAATAAAAATAAGAAAAGTTAAAGAAATTTGTAAAACAAAAATGTGTAAAAAAAAATTGAAAAAGAACTGAGGGCCCCATATGATTAGCATAGGTGGCCATCTCCCCCATGACTAAATGGCAAGGAAGAGATTTGAAATAATGAGCGCCTGTTTAAATTTCGTGGAAGTGCCCAACTTCTCCCCATTGATGTTCTTAGATTAAGGGGTGGAAGTTAGTGATGCTCATATTCCAATGTGTCTATGCCTTCATTGTTGGCATGGTTTGTTTCCTCAGTTCATTCCAAGCATATTTGGTTGCTTCTTTGAGTAGCTATCAACCATGGAATGTCTACTACTTGTTGTGTGGTTGCTACATACAAGAATCCTTTTGCCAAAGTTTCAAGGATACACCTATTGCATGGAGGCATTTCCTCCATGTCATGACTTGATGAATCACTATATGTAATGCATGGAACTTTCCTCTTCTTGATCTTTCCATAAATGTTTATCTTAGAGATTTCCAAGGAAAGATCGCAAATCCTAAGACATGCGTCTACTGTGCTTAGCCATGCCCTTCCCATTATAATTGGGAAGTCCCCTTCATTGTTGTCAACTTTAATCACTAGGAAATCAGCTGGTTAGGACCAACCACACATAGTGGTAACAATGTCCTCCACCAATCCCAAGGAAATGGTAATGGACTGGTCTACCAGCTCTAGTTAAATGTTCCTCTTCTTAAGTTGCAGCAGGTTCCAGGCATGATACATCTCTCGTGAAATTAACTTGACTCTAGAACATGAGTTAAGAAGAGCCGTATGTGGTTCATTTTTGGTGACTTGGAGGTAGATTAAGGAACTCCCAAGGTTAGTTAGTTTCCTAGGAAGGTGGCCTACCTTGATCTAGTCAATAATGATATGCATTAACATAACCATTTACGTGAAGCTCTGATTTTGGGTTGAAGGGAGCTCCGAAGCCCTATTTGTTGGATGAGTGGTTGTGGACTCAACCGCTTGTTGTTGTGAGAGCCTTTCTAGGCTTCTGGTTCTGAAGAAACGTATTCTCTTTTTACAATTGTCACAACTAGCAACAGGTCAAATATTTACAGCTCTCGTAGGTTGATGTTGCTATGGTTGAGTAGGAAGTTCCCCTTGCATTGTTGGAGCAGGAGGTGTTATGGGAACTACTGGTGGAAGAGGTGCAGATGGATTACAAGGATGGTATGGGGTGTCTCCCGGAGGAGAAGGAGTCCTCCTAAAGTACTCTCAAACTTCGTAGTGATGTTGGGGAGTTGTGTGATCCATAGAGTCACTTGGAGAAATCAACTGCTACACATAGTAGCCATAAGGATTGGGTTGCTGGTAAGGGGATTGATGTTTCGGCGGTGGCATCCCCCATGACTATGGGTATTTCCACTACTGATGTTGTCTGATGGGTTGTGGTGGAGTTCCACTTAGATAATACATCAAGGGTTGGTGGAACTTCCTTGGGTCACCTTGGGGATAAGGTAACCTTCGGGGTGTCTGCCGTTGATTAAGTCTTGGGTTGAGCACATACACCCCAGACTCTTGTAGATGTGAGATGATTGGACAACATTCCTTAGGATGGTCATAGTGGTAAATCTCACATCCACCATCATCGTCTGTGTCCGAATCCATAGCCACATCGTAGTTAGTAATTTTTCCCTTACCCTTGTTATGTGGAGGGCCTAAATCACTCTACTTTGTCTTACCTTTGTCACTACTTCATTCCTCCTTAAACTCTTCTACGATTTTCAAGACAGTTTCAAGTCTAGAGTCTAAGGAACTCCATACTTCATCTACCTTAGCCACTATTTTTGTTGTGAGTTTTTGAAGTGGCAAGGTTTTTCTGTTCACCAACTCTTTGAGTGGTGACTCATCCTCTTCATCACAAAATTTCACTCCCTTCTTTCGAAAAGAGGGATCACGATTGTATTCTTCCGTACTTTCCCTTTTTCATAGCTCCCCTTCTTCTTTTGCTACTTGTTCCAACAAGCAATGTACTTCATGGGATCTAAGTTCTGATAATCGCCCTTGGGCATAAGTCCCAAGGGTTCTCCTAGTCTCATACCTTAGCCCATCTACGATGTGTCGGAGTTGATCCTTCTGTGCATAACCATGGCCAGGGCAACGATGTAACAATGCGTAGTAGCATCCCATGGCAGCATCCAAGGGTTCATGATTTCCTTGCTTCCATCCTTGGATCTACTTATGCAAATTAGACACTCTGGAGTACGTTTGATACTTATTTTTGAAGAGTTTTAGCATCGTACTCCACCTCTTGATGGTTTTCAATTCCAAGGACCGGTACCAACTCTCTGCTTCCTTGATGAGTGTCCTGGGAAACAACTTAAGTTTTTCCACTTATGTTTTGCAAGGCACAGGCATCGTGAAATGCCTATAAATGATTCTGCGGATCAACATTATATCTCCCCTCAAATTATGGGATGTTGTTCTTGTCTAAATGCTTGATCCAACTGTCTTTTAAATGCCTTGTTGGGATTCTTACTTCCTTCGTTATATCAAGCATACTTTGGGTTGCAAGTAGGGGCTCGTCATGATCATCTCTTTCATGATGCCTATGATGTCTTTGTTGTTCCCTACTTTCCCCTCGTTCATGCCCTTGTCCTCTGTCTTAACTCTCTCATCGAGGTCTCTCATTTCTCTTACTTTTATCCTCTCTGTTATGCCCTTCATGATTGCGCTTTGATGCGAAAGGAGAGGGTGAATGATGTGAAGAAGGGGAAGAAGAAGGAGAACCATCATCATGACGATGCTTCTTGCTTTCTCTTCTGTGGCTTTGGCCCTGATCATGATGATGATCTGAGTGCTTGTCCTTGTCATTTGTTGTTGCTCCCTTAGTGAGCAGTTGGTGTCCACGGGCATTAGAACCAAGGTTGTGTATCATTGAGCGTAAGTTCTAATACCCAACCTCCTTACCATCATTAGGAGGGGAAACATCTTTTGATAGAGAACCTGTTATCAGTGGTTCATCATCTCTAGTTTCACTTAGGACGTGTGGGACCTCTTTGCCCTTCAACAGTGTATGTTGGCTCTCCTGCCTTGAGTCCCTCATACATTGTAAATCTATGGGATGATAATCCCTCATGTTAAAATCTTCCATAACATATTCATCATAGAGCTGAGTCATGCCAATCTATGCTAAGGCACAGAGAAGCATGTTGGAGATGACACAATCTAGAGGTAATACTATGTTACCATACAAATCTCTCTAGTGCATCTGTTCGTCTTGATGGAGGATAAAAGTAAAATTTGTAATATACTCATCAAGATGAGTATATGTCACCCTGTATTGTTGAGGAACTGGCTGATTCAGGTTATGTGTTTTTGATTGCTGACTATTCTTTGTATGATCCTTAGGTAGTGAGTTTCTCTTGTGAGAAGAAGAAGATATGATGTCTTATAGGTGTGCTGATTTTATCGTTATATAATTTTTTGTTGATTAACCCTGAGGTTCGTTTAAGCTCCCAACGATATAAATGATCTCTTATGTCCTACTTAGCACACAAACACTTAGTCCCTGGCAACAACGCCAATGATGAGTGGTAAGGTACCCCTACACTCAACCATATGAATACGAGCGTAGCATGCGCAATCTAGTTGAACTCCACAGAGTAAGTGCCTACACTCCTCATGGAACACTTAAGGTTAACCATTCGTTGTCTTTCCAGACTTACTTGTGGTTATCACGATGTATGGTTAAGTAAGTCTGAGGTATATGAGTTTTATATCTTTTTATGTTTTATGTCTCCTATGCTATTGAGGTAAAGGGTTGAGAAGAATAATTCCTAACTGTAACTAACTAACTAACTAAGTCTTAATTACCTAGCGTTAGCATCCGTTCCCACTATCCGTACACACCCTAAACCAATGCAACTGTGGCTACCAAACACTAATTGTTACTAGGATCACCATGCGTAATGCACGTGCTTGAAGTGGTCGTACTAAGGCACTTAACTATGAGGAAAGGGTTGAGATAATCTAATCTAGCCTAAGTGCGATGAGCATCTATTCCTTGATCATCCATACACATTCGTAAACGCTCATAATCAAGTTGTACTCATTCCGTGTTACTAGGAGATAAGGGTGAGAGAGAAAGCAATAAATAACGTTAAATAAAATCCTATTCCATGCACTGCAAGGTTTCTCTAGGAAGTTTGTCTTTATTTCCATACACAACTTGTGTTCAGGTACAATGTTGCTCGAATAAAGATCCGTTCACTTTAGGACTTCTACTGCGCGCACATGGAAAATATTCTATCTCTGGAGTGATCAATCTTCCAAAGTTTCCCTACTTCTAGCCCAGGATGAGGAAATAAGGGAGAGCCACCTCTTATTTATAGATTTTGTGGAGCATCGCAATATCGCGATGGCTGTGATATTGCATATGCGATATCGCGTCTCATCAAGGGATACTAAGAATGTAGTGGTAGTGAGAGCAGAGGTGATAGATACAACCCCTCCTCCAGTTGAAAAGGAGGTAGCATGTAGGGAGGAGTTGTTGGAGGCCCTAAAGATCTCTCAATAGTTTGATGTGGAGGGGATATTCTTCCCTGAGGATGACTTTGCCAACCTCTTTGACAGTGTGCAACTGGGAGATCCACCCACATTAACATCTAAGGGCTTTCTCAATAAGAAATTTGTGTTACCATCTATTCTTACCCTTTGCTCTTAAGCCTTTACTACTTTGTTATCACTATGTGTTGCATTGTGTTGTATTATAGTCTCAGATCTTCCTACCAATGATCCACCGCCAATGCCTACCCACCACATGAAGCCATGGGTAGAATCACAAGATAAATTTGCCTACATGGAAGGTAGCCTAGAGGACATGGTGGACTGCATATAGTAGGCAGATCCTAAACTTTATATGTATGTCATTTCACTTGGACTATTTTACTGATTTCATGCATAATCTATTGCTAATATTGGTTTGTTCATTATATGATAATTGTCTCTAAGCTTTGTTGGGATCCAAACTAAGTAGCTTATGTGGACACCATCCTTGAGTAAATCCCTAAGGTGGATCAAGTGCCTTGTCATTTATACAAGGTGGTGTGCAAGTGTGTGCTTTCTAGTGTGAAGGCATTGTGGTCCTGTAGATTGCTTGAATAAGCACCTATGGAAATGCATGCATGAGCTCTAGGAGGTAGTTGTAAACCTGATCACAAAGAATGAGGACCTCTAGTCCTATTATGATTTCTTGTCATCTTAGGTACAAAGGGATAGTACCTAGTAGACATCAAAGATAGATTATGCTAGATACTAGTTGACAATCCAAGGTAAGAAGGAGGCTACCTGAGAGATCATCAGGTAGAGGTTGTAGATGGATCTACTTTCTTAAAAAACCTTAGAAGTGTAAAAGCTTCAATGCCAAGGTGTGCAAGTGGGGGCATACATAGAAGGACCACAAGTACCACTACAAGCATGAGTGGGATGCCTATTTGTAGTAGCTTGAGGATTAGTCTATGAAGGCTCATCACCTTAAGATGTTCATTAAGGTGATTGGTAGGAGTTGGGCCTTTGAGTTGTTCACTTAGCATACAATGGTTAGTGGCTTTCCAGAGCAAGAGATTACGCTATCCTTAGGGGAGACCTCTATGGCCACCTTTTTTATATAGCCTCCTACATGGACCATCATGGATGAAGACAAGATCCTTGTAGATGTTGACTTCAACCACAAGGATTAGACATGGTTATCAGAGGTTGAGATCCTCCAACGCTTGAAGGAGGGCCTTAATAGATTTCCTCCAAATTTTGATGCAAGATCCTCTTGAGTTAGTTTTACTTTTATCTTTTATGCTTTTTATGTGTCAATTTTGCACGTTAATTTTGTATTTTATTTTTTCCACTTGCCAATTAATTTTTTGTTTTGTATTACTTTTGAGTAGGTACTAGGCAATGTTGTAGGGTCTAGTAGAGTAGCAAAGGAAGAAGAGGAGGAGCCTCAATCCCTACTTGACACTGCTAGCTAAGTAGACCTGATGTAGCCTTGTTATTGGGCAGTTTTTCACTTTAGCCATTTTTGTACTCCTACTAATGGAAATATAATAAACCTACTTTTTGTGATGAGGATTGTATGTGAGACTTCATGTTTATTTTGATAACTATTTAATGTGGATAATGAAACTAGTTGATAAGATTAGGCCTCTTGTGGGAGCCATGTCAATTTAAGCCCATGGCAGAAGGGTCATTGCTAGTTTAAGGTCATTTTGGACCACGAATAAAAAGGAAGGTGTTGCTAGTTTTGAGCCATGGAAGGCTGCGAGGTGCTAGTTTAAGGCCATGGTGGGCTATGCACTAGTTTAAGGCCTTTTTGAGCTATGGAAATGTAAGAAAGGTTGCTAGTCTAAGGCCATGGTGGAACAGATAGTGGGAAAGAAAGATTTCCAATTTTAGGCAGTAGTCGACCATACGTTAGTTTAAGGACTTTTTGGGCCGTTACAATGAAAAGGTTGCTAGTTTTAGGCCATGGCAAATCATTTGCTATTTAAGGCCTTTTCAGGTTATAATGATGTAAGGAAGGTGGCCACTTTTAGGCCATGGTGGCCTATGTATATTTTTTGCAATTTGGAATCTTCTGATTTTTATGTATTTTTATGTTTTTCTAATGCATGAGAAGACTAAATGGAAATGCATAGGCAATAGAAATGAATGCATAACAAAGAAAATCGTGTAAAATGCAAGCAACCATGTGAAATGTAGGTATGCAATAAAAAGGATAATGAGGCATGCAAAAATTAAGGGCAAGTAGGCACCTAGCACATGTTGAACTAAGGGGGTACCTTAGTCATGAAGTTGCTTCCTAATTTGATGTGGGTTAGGAGGTGCATAGGGCTTGGGTAGCACGAGGTAGTATTTAGCTATACCTTCATTGTTGATGCTAAAGGGTAGGTCTACCCATAATTCTTCCTCTAGGAGGGTATCAGCCTTTCTTGGCTCTTTTGATGGGTCTGGTAGACAAGGTTGACCCTTCTCCTCCATAGGCAGCATGTCATCGAGGAACTCTACCTCTGACCCTTAATCTATTTCAATGTTGTTAATGGTTGGAGAGACCAAATTGTCACCATGTATGATCACTTCTCCATCTTTGTATGGAAGGTGGATCTCTTGGTGAATGGATGAGGAGATAACCTGTAATTGGGATAGCTAGGGCCTTCCCAAAATCAAGTTGAACCTAGTCATCTCCTCAATGATAATCAATTTGGCCATAGTGGAGAATTAATCCCCTACCATGAAGGCTATTATGATTTTTCCCTTCATGACAATGCATGACCCATTAAAGGACTTGAGGCACATTGTCTTTGTGGCTTGGATTTGGTCAACAAGATCAAGATTATCAATGATTGGGAATAGAATGATGTTAGTTGTCACCTTATCATTAACATGAACCCTACGAATCGTGCATTTTCCTACATTGATGGTTTTAATCATCGAAATAGTGGTGACCTAACCTTTTTAGGGTCAACCTTGATTGCTTCATCACAAAATGTTAGAGGCATTAAACCTAATTCCTGAGATGAAGAAGGAAGCATCATAGCATGGATGGATTGTTCATCTTCTATTATGTCCTCCTTGATAGGAATGAAGGCCAACAAGTGAACTAGTGCTTCATGGTGAGCAAAGGAGGTCATCACCAAGTCATACAGGATCAAGGTTATACTTTTTTTCTTTAGAGCCTACTTGACTTATGCCAATGCATCTACACAGTCCCTATCACTATCAGTTGCCTTGTTACACTTCATCTCCTCCATGTGACCCAAGAGACGAATCTCCTAGGGAGGAGATTTGGACTTGGTTTTTTTTGCCTACATATGAGCCTCAGTGCTCAGTTGTTGATTTCTTGCAGTAGTAGCTTCATCTAATGTGGCCATAGGAACAGTGAACAAGGGGTAAGGCTTAGGAAAACCTAGCACCATGTGTTCCCTTATCATTTGATTGGCAAGACGCTCATTTGGCCTCCTAGGCTACCACCTTGACTACTTGGTGTTGTATGTGGGATGAGGCCTTGGCTAAGCAGGGCCTATTGTAGTTCCCACCACCAAACTTAGCAAAGGATCTACACATTATGGCATCCTAATGATGAAGGATGTCTAGGTTACTATCATTGTAACATGCTATGAGGCCCTAACCACAAAGGGTGTTATGGGTGCCTAAGGTGATCCTCTAATGACAAAGGAAGTTCTTGGATTGGTTGATGTTGAGGAGGCACCAATGTTGTTAGAGGGCACACAAACCATAAATGGATCTCATGCCAATTTTGTGTCATCATCAGTGTATTGATGGTGTAACCTATGCCACTTGCATTGAGAGGATCTTTGTAGACATTAATTGATTAATTTTCTAGGAAAATTGGATCGGTTGCATCAAGAACCAGTTGGCCTTGGTTAATCATGTGTTGTATGTCATCTTGTAAGGCCATGAAAAAATATATATCATGGCTAGGTAGTTGATGGTAATGGTAGAACTTGTCCAACTTGAAGTGTTTGGGAACTAGAGGCTCATCTGGTGTGACTATTGATGGGCTTCTGAGGAGCTCACAATAGTGATCATAACCCTTGTGAGCATCTTCAAACATTTGCTTATGCTGGATGCACCCAACACTAAGCAGCTAACCCAAACATTCAACAACTTAATGGGAAATAATATATACTTTGACTAGTCCTTGGGCTCAAATTTTGACCTTGGGGAAACCTACTTTGCAACCACTACTAGTATGGTTTGGTTGGTTGCTATAGTGCCAAAGCTAGTTGCCTTGTTGTTGGTCAGGGCCTTGGCTACCTTAGTTGTTGGTTTGGTGTTTTTTGGCTTGGTCTCATTGGCCATCACTATAATTGTTGTTGTTGCCTTGTTCTTCTCCTTGTATTTCTTTTCCTATGCATTCTTGTAACCCATGTAGGCTAGATCCTTAATGGCTTCCACCACATCTTGAATGCTCTTTGTTTGAGAAAATGCTTGGCTTAAGGAGTGCAGGACAAGATAGTACAACTTTGACTTAATGAAGTTATTCACTACACATTTGAAAATGGCCAGTAGGTGAGTTTCCATGATAGGCTTATGGATTTATTTGAGTGAAATGCTCCATAGTTGGATGAGCTTTTGAATAGGCTCTAAGTGGTCCTACTTAATCTGCATGATTTGATCCAGGGTTGCCTCAAGCTTTAAGTTGTACTTGAAGCAAGTGACAAATTGGCTAAGTAAATCCTCCAATGAAGATATGGAGGCCATGGGAAGTGCTAGTTAAGGACATGGAAAACACATGAATGATTGCATGTGGCCATGCCTACAATAATAGGAATTTAGACTGTAAGGTCACTAGAGAAGAATTGGGATCCCCTTCATCATTATATTTGGTGAATTAGGAAATTTGGATGCTAGGAGACAAGGTTAGCGATGGGACAATAGGACTAATAGATTCATCTTGATAGAAGTCCATCACTTGGATAATATCAGAAGAGGTGGCCTTAAGCCATTTAACCTCCTTAGTGAGTGTCTAAATGAGCTAGAACATCTGATCCAAGCTTAGTGTGCATGTAGCGGGCTATGTTGGTTTTGCAACCCACTATGTTGTTGGCATGATCCATGGTCCTGCTGTGGGCTATGTGACCATGTGGGATGCCTGTTGAGTGTACTACTATTTCATGTGCTACTATTGCATGTGTTGTGCCTAGGGCATGGAGGTAGGGCCCTACCATGTGGTTGTGGCTTGGGTTAACGTAGGGGGTGCCACCAAGATAGGTGCAATGTACGATGCCTAACTTGTGTATGGCTGGCATGTCAGCACTATGTGCACATAGCATTGGGTTTGCATCATAGATGCTAGCATAAAGAATTGCATAGACTATGCCAAGACCAAAAAGGGTGGGATGATAGATAGTCCTACACCTTGATGCATATGTGCTTGATGGCATGCCATAATAGGCATCAGCCTAGGTGGTGATAAGAGAGATGTTACTGCCTGAAAGAAGGCAAATGGTTGAAATTACAAGGGAGCCACATTAGAGGTAGGTGGTAAGAAGGAGACGTAGAAGGGATTCTCATTCTTTAAGTGAGCATCAAATTCCTATTTCCCATCCTACAAGGGCTCCTCATAGTTAGTTGCTACGTCCTACTCGTTTGATCTACTCAGTTAGATGATTTAATCAAGCATCCATCAAAAGGTCTCAATGAGGGGGATGAGATCATTAGAGGTAAGGAAGTACTTCCCCCCGTTCCAATGTACGAGCTCATAACCTCGCTTTGCATCTAGCTCTTAGTGGTCTAGGGGAACACCTACCTAGAGCTTTATGCAAAGGAAGTTGTATTTGTCTTTGTCAAGTACTATTTCCTTAGGAGATTGGTTATGGATCCTAAAGGATTTCCTTCCCATGAAGATGGGGCCCCTAGCCCCGAGAATGTCAATTGTGAATTTTTGCTAAATAGGCTGAACAACAACCATAGTTGAGGTAGAGGTTGAAGGCTCATGCTTCTATGAAAAGATGCAAAAGGTGCAACACTAGAAAAGAAATGGCTAAGTATAATGATTGCTAAAAATGACTTAAGTATAGAAATGTTGAAATGATAGCTAAGTCTGAAAATGCTACCAGAAAAGTGTCCAACTTTGGTGCTATGCTATCATGCTGAGGATAAGCTATGCTCTTCCTGATACATAAAGTTTAGGGTCCAAGTGCAAGAAATACACTTTGGCTTCCATCTTGTGGGGTTCTAGGGGAATCAGCAATTGGGACCAATCTACACCAACTGGCTCATAGGCTACCATAGGGGTGTCAAATCTATGCTACTTTGAAGGTAGTAACGAAGGTGTAGATAGCATGTAGGACTACCACTGAATGTAGAAGGAAATGGTGAGGCCCTCCTTCTAGTGCTAGAAAACTATGGTGACTAAAAATGTCAGCAATTGGAACACCGAGGGGTTTGTGGGCACATAGCCTCGACCTTTAGAAAATGAAGGTGGAGTGGCTTAGAAAATCTTGTCGAATGAATAGGAACTTTGTTAGCTACAACTAGGGTATTAAGTGTAGTCGAGGGATGGCATGATTAGTCGAAATGAAAGTGTTGACATTACAAAATAATGCTAAGAGTTCTAATAATGTTTTTAGTCATACTAGGGCTGGCTAAGCCTTAGCATAGTGGGGTTTTCCAATGTGAGGATGATGGTGTAAATGTCCAAAAACATGTAAAGTAGTGAGGAGATGCGAATGCAATGTTAAAATGTCAAAGAAAAGTGCATCAGAAATGCTTGAAAATGTGAAGGAGCTTGAGATAGAGAATGGAATTACCCCAATTGGGAAGCGTAGTGATTACAAAAGAGAGGTGAGAAGATACATGATGTGCAGATAGGCATAGTCTCTAGGGTGTTCTAGGGTGAAGATCGACATCCACTATGAGGTCTATTCTTGCTAGGTTGGTTGCCATAGTGTCATGTAGGTTACAGTGTGTTGGAGTGCTGAATGAGATGCAAAGGTGTTGCCAAGGTGTTGATATGCTCCAGTGTGCAAGTTGCTCAAGATGCCTTAGGTGCCAAGTGGTACTCTAAAAATGCTAGCTGCTACATAAATTTGCCAACCAAATGCTTCAAATGCCCACAGCTAAAATGAATTGCCAACCCTTATAGTGTGGAATGTAGGGGTATTTATAGGCTTAGGGTTAGCATGAAGTGTGAATCAAGCATCACATGGCAAAGAGGTAGGTGGGGCTACATTGAGCTCTACCATGCTCCCACTAGAGTAGTGTGCTCCAATGGATCCGAAGAGACTACCATACTATAACTATGTTACTAAGACTACATCTACCAAGACCATAATGTACCTACAAACAATGCAAAATAGTGCAATTTGGAGGCTATGCTCTAAGACTATGTTCTCGCCTCTCTTGAGTGGGATCGAGCATAGGTACAATTTTGGGACATAAGGGGATGCAAGGAAAGTGTAAGTTGCTGATCCTACTTGCCGGAGGAATGCTGGAGCTAGAATGAAGGCCTGTGCTAAGCTTTGGAAGCTTTTGGAGGTAGTTCTGTATTACTATGCTAGCTACGCTCTAGAGCGTAGCCCAACAGTTAGGAAAATTTTACAAATAAAGCTACAGTCTAGTGCTACCATGCTTACTACACTCATGAGCATAGCAAGAAGGGATAGGGCGTATCATGGACACTTAGAAAAAATTTTATAAAAATTGCAATCCTTGTCCTTGCTACACTAGCTAGCTTTGTTAAGAGCTCTCTTCTTTTGAATTCACTAGTCCCCACTATGCTCAGTTGAATTAAAATTTTTATTTACCATGTGCTCATTTTCTTAAACTCATTTCGACAATGTCAATAATTTTGATTATTTAAAATATCTAAGCATATTTAATCCTATCCTTTCAATGAATTCAACTCTTAATCATAACCTATGCTACAACTTGATCTTGAATCTTTGTGGCAAAAAGGTATAAGCTTAGCTCTTGAGTCTACATTGCATGAAGCTTTGTAGAACTCAAAATTGGTTCTAATGGTGGATTCCAATGATGCTTCTACTTTAATAACTAGACCTTTGTTTAGAACTAAAATTTGGTTCTACCAAAAGAAGTTGTAGATGTGTTCTCGACCTCACCACAATTCATGTTTATTAAGCTATAAAAACTTATTTATATGTCTTACTCTAAAAATCAATTCCACCTTTTGGATTGCTATGCTCATTTCACTATAGGACTCTACCTATTGTAGTTTAAACTTTCAAATGCAAAAAAGCTTCATAAAACCAAATTTTAATTCTAACTATTAGCTTAAGTATTTATGTAGTCATGAGAAATGAGATGCTATAGATCCAAAATGTTGCCATTCTTTTATCAACTTCATAGGTTTTGGTTCATATAAAAGGCAATTTTCTTTCTAAAATGTAACTCCAATAACCTTGATCCACCTTGTTGAACTATTTTGTGAAGTAAATAAAGCTTAAGACAAAAACTATACTCTAATATTTGATCATTGGTGATAGTTGTTGTCATTTAAGTGAAATGTCTCAAGTTAAATGCAAATACTTGACTTAAAAAATGCAACTCCATTGAATTGACCTCAAGAGTATGAATATATATTTTTAGATGATTCTACCTTTATCCCTTTTAAGATTATTAAAGCACTTGATCTTAACTTTTGAGTATCTATTCTTAATAAAAACTCCATTTGAATATGAGGCCCATACATATTTTATGCCTTTGATTATAATCACATATTTCCTTAAATTTTTATCTTAGCTCTTTATGTAAGAATTTATAATTTTATATGAACCTTTAAGTTAGCTCAACTACTCCATGGAATGATAGGATTATATTAACAACAATTAAGTTTGTACTTGCAATTCTAGATTTTAGCAAACTCTTTCAAGTGGATGTGCATGGTAGTGGGCTAGCAATTGAATGAGTTTTGTCCCAAGAAGGAAGGTCAATAGCATTTGTTTCTAGGAATCTTAATGAATCAAGATAGAAATGAAAGATCTATGAGAAGAAGTTATATGATATCCTTCAAGTTATCAAGCATTAAAGAAACTATTTGTTACCCAAGAAATTCTTGTTAATGATTGATTACAAGGTACTACAATTCTTGAATTCCCAAAAGAAACTAAGTATCAATTATATAAATTGGATTTCATAATTGCAAGAGTTCAATTTTGTTTTAAAGCATAAGAATAGGAAGAGTAATGTAGTGGTTGATGCATTTTCAAGAATGCATGTTGTAAGATATGAATGATTTTGCTCATTTATATAATAATAATATTCATTTTGGGCAAGTTCGGAAGAATGTCAAAGAGCCTTTGATTAGAAAAGCTAATTCATAAGGGGATTACCATATCTAAAGTTGCATACTACTCAAGAATGGAAAGGCGTGTGTTTCCAAATATAATGTTAGGACCAAGATCATCTTGGAAAAGATATATGTAGGGTTGGTAGATCACATTAGAAGGGGTAAGACCCTTGAACTTTTGTAAAGATGCTATTTTTGACCAAGTATATCTAATCATATTTGTAAATTTGCAAAGGAATGTCATATATGCTAGAAATTCAAGGGGAGAAAAGCTATTGATGGATATTATTTTCTATTATCAATTCCAAAATTATTATGGGAGAATATGTTAAAGGATTTGATTGGAAGGATTCCAAAGATAAGGAGTTGTGATGATTCCATCTTTATTATGATAAATAGGTTTACCACAATATCATATTTTATTCCTTGTAGGAAAGCAAGTAATGCTTCTCATGTTGATAATTTGTTTTTCCAACATGTTATTGGATTGCATGGTATTGCATTATCTATTGTGAGTGATAGGGAATACAAATTTTCCAATCACTTTTGGAGATGTTTGTGAAGGATTTTCAGGACCAAGTTAAATTTTTCAAGTGTCTATCATACTTAATTTGATGGGCAAAATAAAGTTATGAATAAATCCTTGTTAAAATCCTTAAATAGTTTGTGTGATAATGCATCAAATGAGTAGGAGAATTTATTGTCCCATGCTAAATTCTCTTATAATAGTGCATTGCATTCTAGCATTAAGAAGATTTATCTTAAGTAAAAATATGATTTTAGTTCTAGAAGGTTAAATGAGGTGAAGAATTTTGATGGAGAGTCATAATTGAGTGCTAAATTTATGGAAGACATGCATGCTCATATCAAAGAAAGATTGATCAAGAAAGTTGAAGAGGTATACCAAACGAATAATAAGGACAAGAGAAAGCTCAAATTTAAAGTTGGAAATTTTGTGTAGATCTATTTTCATAAGAAGAGGCTAAGGTAAATAAAGTTTTTCAAATTTAAGGTAAGAAAGATGGGCCCTTTTAAAATTAAGATCAATATCAATGATCAGGCTTTTGAAATTCTAATGCCTCATAATGTTGGCATGGATTCTATATTTAATGTTGCAAATTTAATCCATTATCATGGACTAATGGATTATTAGACTTTGAAGACATATATTAGACCTCATTTTTATTTCCAAGTCTTAAAGGGAGAGAAAGGTAATTGTCTTGAAGGGAAGAAAGGATTTAAGCATCAAAGGGATAAAGAGGTTTGTGTACTTGATCCATTGGATGAATTAAAAGGCTAAAGATGTTGTGTTGATCCATGAAATCCAATTGAATGAGTGGGGTAACACCACTATACCAACTCCTTTATTTACATGAGTTTACATTTTAAAGGGTGAGAAAGATATTATAGGAATATCTCTCATTTTTCTAATTTTTTTATTATATTTCTAATGAGTAGTATGTATTCCCTACATCCATCCATACAAATAATAAGCATGTATGCATGATTCAGTCAAATTTTGTGAATACCTTCTACCTAAGTCGCCTATGTCCTAGATAATAAAAACATGCAATTACTAGTCATTGCCTTTCCAACCATCACTTATGTTAACTTCGTCCATATGACTAAATGTGATTGAGTTGTAAAATATTTATATTTATAATTTAATTATTTTTTTATCTTAAAACATACTAAGAAAGAAAGTGATTAAAATATCTAACTTTAACTAATTAATGGATAAACTATCCTAAAAATAGAGTATCCATTATGACTTTCCGTACATATCCTAAACATATACTAACACCATTAGGTTATCAAGTACTTATTATTGGGCATACTAAGTATTCACTACTAGGTTTACCAAGTTTTAGTATATTATATTCAAAGAGGTTGTACTCATGTTGTTTATAAAATGAAATATTAAATGCTTAAGTACAAGAAAGAAAATGACATGTAAAGTAAAATGCATAAAAGTAAACTTAAGCTAATCCAAGCATTGCAATAAAGAAAAGGAATCTTGATTTTATTTCCATTCATGCAATTTTGTTTAGGTACATCCTACACTTGAATAAAATTTTATACAATTCATTCAATCCATGTTGTAGGCACTCAGAAGAAAATTTTGGTAATTCCTATAAAAGAAAATTGTAAGAGTTTGGCTAAGGGAGTAACCAATGATGTCATAAATGTGTCTAGTGTGTGCACTTATATAGGCTTCGAAAGGATAAGTATCAATGCATATGTGTCAATGCATCCTAGAATGCATCGATGGTGTTGCATTGATGAGCATGCATTAACATAGGTGACTTATTGATATTTCATCATTCCCCAAGGACTAACTAAAAACTCATCCTTGAGTGAAAAAATTGGATTGAGTTTTATACAAAATTTGAGGAAGTATGGAACTAACTAAATGACTTTAATAAACAAACAAACTCTTGAGTTTCATTTTGATTTAGAATTTGCATGGATGAAAAATTGGTGCATTGTACAAAGAATTTGGACACTTTGACAAAAATGATAGGTGTCTATTGGATGGATCGAGATGCGTTGAATTCTTCACACTATGCTTAGAGGTGGAGGCTCTTATGGCATGATGGATCCTTCATCATATCCTTACTCTGTGAGAGGCCTAGGATACCCTGCTACTACTGCTATTATTACTAAAAGTTGAAAGGCATTTAGAAGTGCGTTCATCTTTTCCTTCTTACTCCATGAATCATGAATGATCCAAGTTGCTTCACCTAGATGAGCTAGTGCTAGTATATGCCATAGGCATGGCAATGTAGGGAACACTTTCTTCATGTTAACAAACTAGGCTACAAATTATTTATGTTTGAAGTTGAACATATAGACTAGGTTCTATAGTTCCTGGTACTCATTTATTCATCTAGCTAGGATCTTAGCAGCTAATATTTGGCTAGTGAATCTGCTTCTAATAAATTAAAGCTTTGCATTAGTGACTTCTAACTTTTGTTTGGTCTTTTTATAAAGCTTAAACTCCACATCATAAAGAAGGTAGAAGCTAGACACCTATTTCTCTAATTGTAATCTAGGCTTCTTTGCTATCACCATTGCAAAGTTTACATATTAAAGGTTAGCAAGTTCCATGTATTCTATCACCTCCTCGATCTATAACTTGTTTGTACTGTCCGAAATCGTCGGTCTCCGGCTAGAAGGAAACAGAAACCAGGGGGATCACTGGACATGCACAGAAGACCCTACCTTCACTTGAGGGTGAGCTGGAATTAATGAAGGCAGAGTACCTTGAGTGGTCCTCACGCAGATCAGGCAAGGATTTCCCCAAACGTACACTGAGGTGCTATACGCTGGGTTATATGTAAACGGCGTAATAGGCGTAAAGCAGAGCGTAAATAGCTTAACTGATGCAAACAGAGCATAAACGTAAAAGAGCGTAAAAAGTATACATGCAACAATTAGTGCAAAACTGTAACAGATTTTAGGAATAAAATCTAACAATGCTATTTCAAAATGAGAATTACAATGCACCAGTCTAACGCAATTGTGGCTTTGACACAAGGCGGACAAATAGCCTTGGTGGATGCAGGGATGGTTGTGGGCTGGTTCAAACTGTAGGCATAGCGTAGAGGCTATATGCTTAGCGTACAGGGTTGAAGTTCAGCGTACAAGGTTTTTTGCTCTGGTTCTCAGCGTCTCTGTTTTTCTCTCTGGTTTTCTCTAATTTTGCCAATCACCCTAGATCTAATGAAAAATTGGGGTTTTTATATAGGTTTTGACGTTAGACTCAGGTTGTGTGACACGCGGCACATTGACTGGGTTGAAAGAATAAAATTTACAAGTGTACAACATGTTACATTTGTTGGGCGTATACGCTGCATCATGCGGGCGTATACGCTGTGCGTATATGTTGTGGATACTGGGCGTATACGCTGTGGATGCTGGGCGTACACATTGTGGATGCTCAGCTAGTATGAGTTGCTGCCTTGTACCAAATCTTGCTCTGCAGTGCTGTTTCCATCTTCGGGGATTGCATGTCAGGCGTATGCATCAATCGTACAGGCTTATCGTACTTGTGAGGCGTGTACATTGGGCGTGTACGTTGGGTGTCTATGTTGGGCGTATATGCTGCAGATGCAATCTGGGGCGTATGCGTTGGGTGTATACGCTATGAACATCGAGCGTATACACTGGGCATATACGCTGAGAATACATACTTAGTGTAAACTAAGTATTTTAAGCTTCAAATTTGCCAAATTTGATAGCAGATGTTGTCGTGGTCGTAAACGGGTCCCAAGGAACTTCTCCTCGTTGAGTTCAACTCTGCTTGAAGCTGTTTGTGGGGTTCTTAAGCTTTAGTCATGCTAAGGAGCATTGTGACTTAGCTTGATTCTTTTTGAAAAAAGTACTAAGCTTGAAATTTTGTGGTGTTTCATTGGCCCCTCTTTGTTGACGCTTGTAGGAATCAACCCGAGAAGCGTCGACAAAGAAGTGCAAAACACCACAAGCAACTCGATAAAGACTTCGTCCTTTGCCACCTAACTAGACATCATCACATCGTGTTTTGTTGTACATAGGATTGGGAAAGTGAAATCTGTAGCTGATAGGAAAATGGAGATTGTGGGGACTGGGAATTGACCAAGGGATTGTGCTTGGTAAAGGGGATGTGCTGGTGTGTATCATGTTGATCCTTGTCAATAGCCATTATTTAGTAGACTTGGAATCAAGACATGCGATGTGCGTCCTTTAGTGGAACAACACTCTTGGTTAGTATCCAAGAGGACTTGTTGGCGAGACCAAAGCCACATGATGATGTGTTGCATTCTTTGGAGGAATAGGGCCCTTATTTTAGTGTTTTAGGGGGAAGCCTATTGGCAGAGAGCCAAAGCTATGCAACGAGATGTCACTTGATTGTTTTTTACATGAGTATTTGTTTTCAAAACAACTGTCGTCTCATCTTGTGTTTTATATGGGAAGAGACAACTGTCGTCTCATCTTTTTTTATTTTTGGAAGAAGCTTTGTTTCGATCTTGTACTCATGCTCAAGTGCTATGTTGTGTGTTGCAACTGCTTCAAAGTGTTACAGTGCGCAACAGCATGCTCAAAGTTTTGAGTATACTGGGTGTATCAGACGTGTGGTTGAGTAGAGTATGTTGATGAATAGATAGGAAATGTACCAGGAAATGGGGATGTACTAGTGAATGGCTTAATTTAGTCTTGCCACGTGTTCTGTGAACAACATCTCACCTTGCTACTTATGATGAAGTGCATTCTTGTACGAACACCTCTGAGTGTCATCCTACAAACACAACTCCAAGAAGACATGAAAACCATGAGTGAGTAAGCAAACTTAGACTTAAATAGCTACTGATGAAACAATGGCACCAGATGAGATGTCAAGAACGGTATATGGCTGGCAGCAATATTGTTAGGATCGGTCGATGGCAAGCGATGCAGCGATTCTGATGAAGTTTAAATGTAGTCATAGATTGAAGAAACAGAGATGAACTTGCCAGTTTATAGTCTTAGCATACTATCATGGGTTATTTTTATGTCATGACCAGTTGGACATTTCCCATTTAGCGTCGTCGAGGATGGTGCGTTACCAGTTTCTAGTCTTGGCAGACTTTGAAGAGGCAAACCAGTTTATAGTCTTAGCAGACTCTAGCGAGTGGAACTGTGGTAGCTTACTGTCATACTGGACGGGTGCTAGTTTATTATCATTGTAGATGCTATGTGGTATCAATTTATCATCATGATACTAGGACGAGCTATGGTATCAGTTTTAAGTCATGATTCTAGGACTATTCTGTGGTATCAGTTTATAGTCATGATTCCAGGACAATCTGTGGTATCAGTTTATAGTCATGATGCCAGGACTCACACGTACCTGACTATGTTCAGACGTGGAACGGTTTCAAGAATGAGTGATTGGTCAGATTGGCAAGCTCATTCCCTTCCATATCAGCTAACTTGAATGCTCCATTGTCATATGTTTTGGTGACCAAGTAGGGCCCTTCCCAGTTGGCTGAGAATTTTTCCAGGTGTTCCCGAACGGCCTTAAGTACAAGGTCACCTTCTTTGATGGGACGCTTATGAATGTCGTGCCGATGGCGCTGCCGTTGTTGTCTTTGGTACCATTCAATCTGATCGAGTGCACGTATGCATTCCTCCTCCACCAAGTCCAGGTCGATGATGCGCAGGTCATTATTTTTCCATTCGTCAAGGATTCCAGAAAGTGTGATCCTTAAAGATGGTACCTATAATTCCAAGGGTAAAATAGCTTCTGAACCGTAAACAAGACTATATGGCATTTTACCTGTTGAAGTCCAATGCGTAGTACGATATGCCCACAATGCATAGACCAATTGTTTGTGTCATCTTCTCTTGCTTTGGGTAAGCATCTTTTTAAGTATTGTAATAATGGTTTTGTTTGTTGCCTCTTCTTGCCCATTTCCCTGAGGGTAGTAAGGGGATGAAAATGAGTTTTTGATCCCCATACTTTTGCAAAAATTTCTGGTCTCGGCACTACTAAATTGTGGCTCGTTATCAGTGATGATGGTCATGGGGATGCCAAAACGGATCACGATGTTCTCAAGAATGAAGTTGCATACGTTTTTAGACATGGTTTTTCGAAGGGGAATAGCCTCTACCCACTTCATGAAATATTCTATTGCGGTTATGATGAAACTATGCCCTATAGAAGATGAGGGCGTTATTGGTCCGATAAGGTCCAACCCCCACTTTTGAAAGGGCCACATGATTTGTGCTGTATGCAACTCATTTGGTGGGACATGGATTAGATTACTATGCCTTTGACAGTGACTGCATGTCTTAGCCTTGGAGACACAGTCATACTCCATGTGTGGTCAATAATAGCCTAAGCATCTAATCTTTGTTGCCATTTCTTTTGGTTCTATATGTCCTCCGCATAGTCCATCGTGTACTTGCTCAACAATGGTTTGGGCATCAGCGGTACCAACACATGTTAACAGTATGCCTTCGTAGGATCGACGACACAATGTGTCCCCTACCAATGCATATTGCTTAGAATGTTTTCGTACCAAGTCTTTTTGTGCATTCATTAAGTGTTGCGGTGTTTCACCGTGTAGAAGGTACTCTTTTATGTTGTCATACCATTCTATCGCGTGTGTTGTACTAACGGATGCAATTGACAATGTATTGAGCGTATCGGTTATGGGTTTTGCACAGCTGATTATGGAACTTGGCAATGTATGGAACATGTCAGGGGATATTTTTAACGCTAAGGTGGCCAGTGCATCTACGATGGTATTATCGTTTCTAGAGACGTGTTGCACATCGATGATTTCAAATCGCCTCATTAAATATTTTGCAAAGTCATAGTATGATTGTAAATGTTGCTCTTTGCATGTATAAATATCTATGACTTGGTTCAAAACCAGTTGTGAATCTCCTCTGACCACCAGTCGTGTGATGTTTGAAGCCAATGCTACCGCGAGACCTCTAAGGAGACCTTCGTACTCTGCTATGTTGTTGGTACAGTGAAAGTTGAAATGATAAGCAAAGGGTCTGATCTCCCCTGAGGGATAGGTGATGACAGCGGCAACACTTCCCCCTCGAGAGGTGGATGCTCCATCAAAGTTTAGAATGGCGTCGTAGTCATTGGGTACTATGTCTATTGCACTTACATTTTCATCCAGGAATTCTGGCTCTATCGTTGCTTGATCATGCGCTGGTGACGTGGCCATTTGATTTGCTATGGCTTGACCCTTAACTGATGATTGTGCTATGTAATGTAGGTCAAACTTGGCTATCATGGTTTTCCAACAGGCTATTCAACTTGTCTCGTAAATATTTCCGGTGATGGCTCTGAGCACATTATCCTTGCAGATTATGTTAACTTGATTAAGGAAGAGGTAATGTCGTCATTTCTTTAGAGAAAAGACTAGGGCTAAACATGACCTCTCCACCTCATTATACCTTTTCTCATGGGCAACTAATGCATGGCTTAAGTAATAGATAGGGACTTCGGTTCCATCATCTTGTTTCTGGCAAAGCATAGATGCAATTGACAAATCCGAAGTGGCGAGGTAGATGTAAAATGGTCTATCATTTTGAGGTGGATAAACCATGGGTAGTTGGACAAGCGTTGTTTTAATATGATCGAATGCTTCTTGGCACTGTAGAGTCCATTCAAAATGGATGTTCTTGCGTAGCAAGTGGTTTATAGGTTTTAACTTGTTTGTTAGTTTTTCTATGAAACGTCTGATGAACTGTAATCTACCTTGTAGACCTTGAAGTTTGGTAAGGTTGCCAGGTGGTTTTAAGTTTGTTATGGCCTTAACTTTATCGGGGTCTACTCGTATCCCTGCTTCCGAGGCTATGAATCTAAGCATTTTGCCTTTCTTGATGCCAAAGATGCATTTCTTTGGGTTAAGTCTCAGCTCATATTTTAAACAACATTTTAGTACTAAATCAAGATCTTGTACATGTTGTTGCGATGTCTTCGATTTAACCACAATGTCGTCCACGTAGTCGTTGAGCGAGTGTAACATGTAATCGCTAAAAATGAATGTCATCGCCCGTTGGTATGTGGCTCCAACGTTCTTGACGCCGAAGGGAATCATTGTATAAAAAAAGGTTCCCCATGGTGTCATAAAAGTAGTCCGGAGCATCAGCTCTAGGTTAATGTGTATTTGGTTGTATCCCGAGAAGCCATCCATAAAAGATAATAGGGCGTGCCTAGCTGTCGAGTCGACAAGTTGATCAATGCTGGGTAGAGGGAAATCGTCTTTTATGGTCACAATGTTTAAATCTTAGAAGTTAATGCACAAGCGAATGCTTCTGTTCTTTTTCGGGACTATGACCATGTTGGATAGCCAATCGGCGTAATCGACAACCCAAATCAAACCAGCCTGATAAAGTTTGGTGATCTCATTGCGAACTGCCAATGCCACCTCAAGTTTAACCTTTCATGCTTTTTACTCCACTAGCCTCAATTTTGGATCAAGGATAATATTATGCTGGACAATTTGAGGGTCCAATCCGAGCATGTTGGTGTATGACCAAGCGAATGCCTTTATGTTATCCCTAAGCACATCCTCTATGTTTTTGGCCAGTTGAGGTTGTAGTAATGTACTTAGTTTTAATATTTTAATTTCTCCATCGGGCATGGCAATGGGGGTTTCGGTCAATGGGTCTTCGGTGATGTTTTCAGCTTCTATGTCAAGGGGCTTTGTCATACCTTTGTAGTTATCTATCGTTTGCTGTGTTGAGGCTATGACTGCATCATCCGTTGATAAACTTAAGTGGATGAGATTTATGTCGATGTCCCTTGCGATCTTTCCATGTGGCCCATCGATGATTAACGGTGTGGATAAATGCTGATAATCCATCGGGCTTGCTCCTACCAATGAACATAGAGCAGAATGAGCTAACAGGTATTATTCCATGTTCTCTGGCAGCGTAAGTCATGTGTATGTGCATGATGGTGGTTTATCGTCACAGCGGGATGCATGGCAGTTTAAGGCCTTACCAGGTCGTGGGTGGCAGTTTAAGGCCATACCGGGCCGTAGGGGGTTTGTATGTGGTAGTTTAAGGCCTTACCAAGCCGCCATGGCTGTTTAAGGCCATACCGGGCTGAATAATGTACACAGGAGAGTTTGCGCTAGAATGTTCGGTGTGGACATCTGAAGTTGGGTTTACAGGGGAACCGGGATGTAGTACTATTTGTTTTGTTTTAAATATATATATGTTTTTGTATTTTTGACTGATCTTAAGCAAAATGAGTAATAAAAAAATAAAAAGAAAGAAACTGCAAGGCAACGGAAGCGGCAGCGGCAGCGGCGGTGGAGCACTATATAAAGGGCAGGGGTGTCATTTGCAAACATTATGAATTTGAAGTGAACGTAGACATCAAGCGTAAGCGTAAGCATAGACGACATAGCGTAAGCGTAAACCACTAAACCCTTAGCATAAGTGTAAATGACCAAACCCCGAGCGTAAGCGTAAACGACCAAACCCTGGCATAAACGCAGAGCATAGAGGTCGAAGCGTCAGCGTAGACGTCCCAACTCAGCGTGAGCGTAGAGACTCCAACTCAGCGTAGAGGCTCAACGTAGGTGTGAGCAATTTTGATCCTCAGCGTAAACCTATCGATCCCAGCGTAGAGGACGCCGAAATGGGCAAGGGGAAGGAAGTGGAAGGCCAGGGGAGGAAGGAACCTGACCTGACTTTCACAGAGGAGAACGAGGCCATGCTGCAGTGTCTGCCTAGGCTGAGGGTTCCATCGTGGCCTGGATTGTCACACAGGTAGGCTCTGATCCTGCCCCTATTAGTTATTTTCATCTGTCCATATTTCGTAGTGTAGATAGTCTCGGTAGCATAGAGGGCTTCAGCGTATATGCCTGGCGTAGAGAGTTAGCATAGAGGGTTTCGATGTATACGCCCGGCGTAGACAGATAGCGTAGAGGGTTTCTATACGCTGAGCATAAGTTCACAGCATAGAGGGTCTTTATAGTGTAGAGCGTATATTGTACATAGCTTAAGTTGTTTGTAGCATAATCTATTTTGTCAATGCACAGCGTAAACGATTTTACCAGCATGAAGTGTAGATGATTTTATCAGCGTATACGCTGACTATTTGTTTATGGTGTATACGCTGACTGTTCGCACAATGTTCAGCGTAAATTGTTTACATAGTGTTCAGCGTAGACTGTTTACATGGCGTTCAGCATAAACTGTTTGCACAGTTTTCAGCGTAAACTATTTGCAAAGCGTATACACTGAAGCCTATTTTCGGCGTATACGCTGATGATTTTCACAGCGTATACGCTGAGACTAAATAGTTTGTTCGACAACGTATACACCATATTAGGCACAATGTGAACAATTTTTGACAGCGTATATGCTGGGTTAGGCAGCGTATACACTGAGCGTAAACAGTTAGTAATTTTTCTAAGTGTTGGCCTACAACGTGAAATTTTGTATTTTGTTTCGTTTTTATGTATGGCTGATTTACTGTGGCATTTTGGTTGCTTGTAGGGACACTGAACCTTTTCCCCTGGTAGTTGAGCTAGTGGGGGTACTGACATGGTTTGGCTCCATTGAGGTCGATGAACCTACCCTAGATCTGACTATTGACAAAAATGGGGTCTGCTTCAGGGAAGGGGCGTGTGAATTTCTCGCCTTCATGCTGGACAGGTTTAAGGTGGTTGTCTGGTCGCACCTGAGCGAATAAGTGGCACGGAGCATGCTTGAGGCCATGTTTCCGGGAGCCTCAGAGGGTGTCGCGGTCTTCATGGAAGACATTGACAAGGGGTCGCTTGTAACCGAGGACGGTTCTTCTAGCAGGCCCAATTCTACATGCCCATTAGCGTCCATGTGGGCCCAATTACCGCGAGGGCATGATTATCTCAACAACACCCTATTTTTAGCAACACGTGCTCACACGCTATTCTAGAACCCTCCTGGCACAATGTACTGGGTGGATAGGTAGGATCGTTTAAGCTTGTTTCTTTTTGCCATTTGGCATTTGCTTCTGTTTTGACATCCATTCTTTTGTAGGCCCCAAGTCAACCCAGACGGAACATGCGTTGAGGATGATGGGCTTGCTCTAGCTCGTACCACTCTAGAGACCTTTATGGCAGGTCCCACCCTTCGTGGAGCTATATTAGCTCAAACCAAGGGTGATATTATCCACTTTCACAAACGGTTCTCAGAAGAGGAAGTCCTTCGTCGACTGGAATTCGGCTTAGGGGGATCCCCTACGGTAAGCATTTTGTTATCCTGAAATTCGTTCACTAAATAATGTTTGAAGATTTTCTCTTTTATCTTTATATTGATTATTCCCTTTGCATTTTATAGGATCAAGGCGATGATAATGTTCAGGAAGCTGGCCCCAGTGGAGTGGGGGCTCATGATGCCAGCAAGTCTAAAGGGAACGATCCTCCTGCCCCTGATGTTTGATTTTTGTTTTGAAATTGTTCTAACTCAGACTTATACGTGAATTGTAAATTGAATGATTTGAGTTGTCTTGAACGGATGAATAAAATCAGTCGACCCTTGTAATTGTACATCATTACATGTATATATATAAATTTTTTTTTGTTGATTTTGAGTTTAATTGTAAACACGACACGGCAATGTAAAATGTTTTGGTTTGTTTTCATGGTTTAAGTGTAATGCGTGGATGTAATTATAAGTCGGAGTATAATGATAAATGAAAGATAATCATGAAAATTGTTATTGACAACATGGCAATGCAAGCATAAATTCGAACAGTGAGCCAGAATTGGAGAGGAAAACAAAGTATAAGTGGATGATCTAGTTTAAGGCCACTTTGGGCCAGATTCACACTAGTTTAAAGCCATTTCGGGCTAGATTCGCACTAGTTTAAGGCCATTTCGGGCCAGATTCGCACTAGTTTAAGGCCATTTTGGGCCATATGCGTAGTTTAAGGCCATTTCAGGCCCCAGCGTAAGCAAGGGATGTTTCAAATGACACGGGTGGACTTCCTGGTTGACCGACCATTTCTAATTGTGGCTAGTTTTATGTCATTGCAGACATGATAGTTTAACGTTGTCCCGAACTAGTTGTAGTTTAACGTCATTTCGGACCATGGAATTTTTGTTATTTATTCGTTTAGTAATTTTTTGATTTTTCGCATTTTAACGTTGGGAGTAGAGTTAG